>JASSUY010030615.1:0-63338 GCA_032466535.1 Forpus xanthops | reverse complement strand
CGGCGGTAAGGAGGCGGTGGCGGGGCCCCGGGTGGCGGCGTAGTCCTGAGAAGGCGGTGGGCAGGCCGCCGGGCCTCCGTTAGGCCTGAAGCGGCGGAGAGGGCCCTGGGCTCGGCGCGGCCGCGGACGGCGGGTGCTGCCGGGGCCTGTTAGCTGGAGCGCAGTGCAGGCAGAAGGAGGCTGTTGCCTCCCCGGTGCTGTGCCGCGGCCGTTCGGCGTGTGGATAGACACATCCCGGCTGCGCGCCGGGGCCCGTTTTCGTGAGGCAGCTGTGGGTGGAGCTGCTGCCAGCCCTCAGCCGGGCAGTGCGAGGTGAGCGCCGAGCCCCTGTGGGAGCTGTGCAGGAAAATCGGTGCCCGGCCCTGGGGAGGGTGAGCGGCTGGGAGGTTAACGATGCTGCGGTGGTTTCCTGACCGTGCCTTTCTTGAGAGAGAGCCTGCCGATGGGCCGGGACTTGGAGGGCCTTACACGGAACAAGCAGTACATAGGGGAAATGGGGGAAGTCCGCAAGCATTCCTTTGAACGTGGAGATGGACAGAGGAGCTGAGGTGGAGCTTGCCTTATGGTGGATTGTGAGGGAAAGTAGATTGTGATGTGCTGGGAGAACAGAAGGAAGGGGAGGGAGTTAAGTGTTGGAACCAAGCTTGAAGAAAAGTGGCCTTCAGGGTAAATGTGCTTGCCCTGAAGGTAAGGGAGTTGTCAGGTCTCATACAGAGATAGCTGAGCCACACTTTAAGGAGGAGCTGCTTCAATCTGGTGTGCTGCACATGAGGTTTGTTTAATATTGGTGTGCCTCGGGTGATTTGAGGACCTTTGATGAAAACAACCTGTGGAAAAATTTTCTTTAAAGTTTTAATTTGTTGGGTATTCTCTTGCACTACTGTTTTTATTGAAAATAAAGTGATTTTCTTCTGTTAAGAGTCAGAATTGTTTCTGTGAAAGAAGAGATGATCACGCTTTTGGAACAGGCATTGTCAAGCTTATTTACCGAGTGGAAAGAGGATGTGTTCTAGATGTGTTCCAACAAATGACAGCAGTAGTTCAGCAGAAAAGCGCAATTATTGCAGACAACTAAGCCAACAAGTGTGCCTGTTCACATCATCTGCTGAACAGTCATTTGGTAGAACAGTCCAGCAGTTCTCGTACCCACTTTCCACAGCTGAAGCAGGACTCTTTTCTTAAACAAATGGCAATCACATGAAATTGCTGGCTTTGGGACTGTAGCTCTTGGTCTGCCACTTTATGGAATGTGATACTTTAGGATGTAGCCTGCATGGTAGGGATGGTGTCCTGGTGGGCAAAGCAGGAAGTAGTAATCGTGGGACTGATTATCATCTTGTTCCTGTCAGTTACCTTCTGTGAGTCCTCAAGCAATTTAATGCATGCCTCAATTTTCCCTCTGTAAGTAAGGTATATACTTTTGTAAGGACAGTGAGGATAAAGTGCAGTTTGAAACTGCAAGGCACTGTGAAGTGTCATGTGCATGAAACACCTAAATGGGTCTTAGCTGAGCCATCTTTGTGCTTCAGATTTTGACTTCAGGAGGATGTTTTGTGGAAGAGAATGGTTAGGAAGAACAACCCTCTAGTGTGGTTGAATGAATGTGGAAGGTTTTATGGTAATGCTTTTATTCTAGTCAAATTCAACAACACATTTCCTTTCTCTGTTTAACCAGTCCTCTCTTACATTTCCTATTGCAGCTGATGCTGTGATCTTTTCTGTTAACTGCTCCTTTATTAACAGAGCTTCTTGCCATCTTGCTGCTAGAGCATTTGCAGTAACAGACCTCTTGTCTGCTAGACTGGAGATTCACTTCTGGAGCACATCAGTGGTTTCCCATTTGCATGCTGGATTGGGTGCCTTATGTTACACCTAGCTGGAGGATCTCCCTGCCTTAGTTAAAAGGGGGTGACAATGACAAGTGCTTTCTTGTCCCAGTTGGGGTTGCCTGCCTTTGTGAAGGGGGATGATCAAGTGCTTGGAGCATGACACCAGTGACTGTTCCAGCTAGAGGTGCAGCTAATATATGGTTTCTGACAACACCTGTACTGATGTCTTGGATTTCCTGTGTAATATATCCCATGCTTTATGTGCTGTGTTTTCTTTTCTGAAGTAGAGCTTTGTTGTGTATCTCATGCAGGATGATGATCCTGACTCATTGCTGTAGAACAAAACCATTTTTTATATGCACTGAGCTTTCCAGTTGTACTCTAGAATCACGTTGGTGTAATCAATTTAAGCACTGATGGAGCAGTGTTACTTGTTACAGCTCCTGTATGAAATGAAAAGAACCTGTGCTGCCCTTTTTATTTCTACACTGTTGCTTGCTTATGCTGCATCCCCCTCAGTGTAGTCTTTGGAGCTGCAGGTATTTTTAACTCTCTTGCTGAGAGCTTGTTTCTTTCAATTTTGAAAGTGGGAATGGTGGGATACTGGGTGAAAGAGGACAGTGATGGCATTCCAGGAGCTTTCCTTTTTTATTTGAAAGGCACATTCTTCCTGACTTCCCCCTTCACAGAACATGAAGGTTATTAAGTTAGAGACGTTGCATGCTCTCTAATAGACTTCTGTAAAACTGAAGTCTGAACTATAGCTTCCTATAGGATGGAGAGTTTTCAATGGGATGATGGGCAAATGATGTCCTTCAGAAGGAAAGCTGAACATTAAATAAGTGAAGATAATGAACATGCTTTTTTAATGATCATTTTTGCAGTGTAACTTTGGGTACACTGCTGCTATCTGTGATGTAATAGAAATATTTAATGTTTAATAAATACTTAAAATACTATAGCTGTATACCTTACTGCTACAGTGTGGTGGTTGTTTGCTTTTTAAGTGCATAAATCATGACTCTTGCATGGAATGAAAACATGGGAGTAGAATTTCACATTAATTAAACTCCAATCCTTTTCCTGCTTCCTTAATGTTTTTGGATGGCTCAGAGTGAAAAGTTCCAAGTTCTGAGCCGTTGAGGCAGACCATAGTCCAGGGGTATGTTACAGTTAGGAAGATGTATTGCTTTGTATTGGGAAACTATCTGGCATAATCTTTTGTAAAGCGTGTTTCTAATAGTATCTTTTCAGTACTTTCATAAGCACTGCTAAGAAAGAAAATTACTTTCTCATCTGCATGCTTTATGGCAAGGGAACAGTTTCAGACTTTGGAGAACTTGTGGGAATGGAGATTAAGTAAATGGCAGTTGTATTGAAAGTATCTCGTTTTTGTGTGAGATGGGAAGTGAGTCATCGAGTCCAGGTCCCCTATTATTATGGGAATGACATGTAATTCGTCATGAGAATTCTTCCATTCTTAATTTTTTCCTAATCAAGAGAACTCCTGGTGATATTTCCCCACTCAGCCCTGTCAGAAAATGCTTATTCATTCCCTTTTTCCTCTTCTTTTCTTTTTCTGAAAAGAACCAGCTGAAAATGTCTCAGAATCCTGACAAGCCACCATCAAGCAAAGAAAAGTCAAGTGATTTGGAGGATGGTCAAGAGGAGAGCATGGACAACCAAGATCAGTCTGTCAGAAAAAAAATACGACAGAGTTCTTTAGGATCACACAGAGATGATACGCCAATGTGTAAGCAAAACTGCTTTATGAAAAAGACTTTAAAACTGTTTGCAACACCTTTCTCCCCATTTTTAGTACTTAACTGTACACAATAACCATGTTGTTCTGAGCCATGTATACCTTTGCACGTCTGCAGTCGTGGAAGGGATAAGCACAACTCCTGTGTGTTCCAGCTAAATTGTCAACTGCTGTTTGCATTATCAGCTGAACTTTCTGGATTGGTGCAGCAGCCTGTGTTTCTACTGCAGGGCGAAGGAAGCTGTTATCAACAAAGTTATGTCCTGTCATCTCTCTCCTAATGCAAACTGAAAGTTGTACATTTAGTCCTAATACTACTTCTAGTGCCAAGCAGGACTGTATATTTTAAATTTATTCCTAAGGCATATTTGTCATTCAGCTTTTGACATGAGGAGCTGGATGGCAGTATGGTTACCAATTATTTCTAGCAAATCTATAGATAAAAGCAAGGGAAAGTTTCCTGCTCCTAGGTATTCAATTCAAAGAGGCAGAGTTGCTCAGATAACTAGTTCCAAGTTACTGTAGAGTGTCTGAGCAGTAATATTTTAATCATTGCATTCCTTTTATTTTTTTAATGGTCTTCATTACTACTTGATGTTTAGTGTTGTGGTTTACTGCAGTGTTACACAGAGGAGATGTTCAGAGGGAGTTTATGTTCTTACGACTTGCTGGTTGCCTGACAGGAAATGAGTTGTATGTGTAGAGAGATGCTATGAGCACGGGAAAGTTAAATGCAGAGCACGGTCTTGCATTGTACTGTACCACAAAGTAGTCGTAGGTCTCAAGCTCTCCCCTTTTGTAAGGGAGGAGATATATTAAGAGGATGAAGTAACATAATTTCAGAGCATTCTTTGGTAAATGAAAGAGCCTTAGCTTTTAGTGCATCCTCTGCTAGGGTGAAGTCATTTGGCAGTCAGACAAGAGCACTCCCATTCAGCTCTGAACTTCGTTGTCCTGCTAGTTCTCAGAATATCAATCCTCGCTGTGTTTCCGTAATCACTGTGCAAGATTAAGCTGCAAAGTGAAGGAAATAAGGGTTTGGAAGGGCTGCACAAAATGAGCAAGATATGAATGAAAAAATATCACATTGGAGCCTCACAGTATACACTTGGAACAGCTCCAAGTGGCAGACAAGTGATGGACAGTTACTCTTACAGGATCTTTTCTATGTCAAATTGGATTAGCAAATGAGGCTGTCATGATAGTTTGCCTAAAACATACCTCAGCGAACCCAGCCTGTGAAGATCCCTGGCTGGTTTCTTCCATTTTGGGAATTAGTATGTTGCTCCTATGCCAGGACTCTAGTTGAAATGAATGAACTATGGAAAGGAATTGATCCATTAGGGCAATTCTGTTGTGGCTCTTTCCCCTGTCCTTCTGCTCCACCAGATATTTTCTGTGGAAGCCGAGTTGAACTTTGCTATTCTTATCTGCATCACCTGAGGATACCAATGCCTTAACGTTCTCCTTTTCTTCAAATACCTGGACCAGGGAAGAGTTGCAGTGCTTCTCCTGACATTTGGCAATGCATTGCAGGGCACCCCCACACCCTGCTTCACTGATGCTGGCACAGCTGGGCGGAACCTTTACCACAAAGAATCGGTAGCAACAGGTTTTGGTTGGCTTCAGTGGAGATGGGATTACACCCCTAACCAGCATGGCCTACACCCATGGCACCTTCTCTGCCATTATGTTTACTTTCTGCACTACAGCCATGCCTTTAGTGTCCCAGGAGGATGTTGTATACTCCAGAACAATTAGGAGCCATCACTCCCAGTGCACATTAACTTTTCTGAAACTGTTCCTGTCCCTCTTGTACCTTTTGGATTTCTAAAGTCAGCCACTACCTTTGTGTTCTGCCTAATGAAAACTGACTTTTTTTCAGGTCTAGACCTTACTCCTACTTGCTTGTATGCGCCAGGGCCCAATTTGCAGTTGCTTGCTCATCCTTGTCAGTCCCAAATGCCTGCCAAAGGAAAAGGTCTTAGGCAGTGGTGCTGGTACTAGGTCTTGATGTCCTTATTGTGAGGACTATGGCTTCTGGAGTTAAAAAAAAGAGTTTGGAGAAATGCCTTTTGCACTGGAAGTAGTGAGAATAATCAGCTACTAGAGTGTTACTGCTTAATGTTAATGGTGGTTTGTTTGCTGACTGCTTTAGAGATGAAGTCACTTCCTTGAAAAATGTAACATTGAAATGGCAACATCAGCACAATAACTGAGGAAATAGTGGGGTGAAACTGCTAGTATTTTTAATGATTTCTTCCTACACTATGGAAGAAGATGCTAAGGTACTATTAAGCAGTCCTGAAGAAGTGGAGGTCTGGGTGTGGGGGTTTTGGGGAGTTTTTTTAAAGATCTTGATAGAACTTGGAAGCAGTTGATAGACTGAGCTCAGAATACCAACTGGGGTTCACTCCTTTGTTTTCTGTAGTACTACAAACTGTGTCGTCCCCAGCTGGGAAGGGAAGGAAAGAAGAATCTTCAAGTGTTAGTCTGTACTGTAACGAAGGTGGAAAGGATTGAAAAGTATTAGCAGACTTTTTTTCCATAGAGTTTTATAGGAAACTGTCATTTATTAACTGTCACTTTCATTTATGTTGCAGCTAGTCCTCCTCAGCCTGTGTCAATAGAGGAGCTCATGGAAACAGCTAAGGGAGTAACCAATATGGCGTTAGCACATGAAATTGTTGTTAATGGAGACTTCCAGATAAAGCCAGCTGAATTACCAGAACACAGGTAAGATTGTTACCAAATAGATACATAAATGAAATTTGCATTTGTAGAACTACAGAACAGCTCTTAGTGGATCAGGTACAGGCTCTGGCTAGTATCTTAGTTTCATAAGGAGAACATGGTAATCATGCTGTTCTGCTTCCCCAGAAACGTGTGTGTGTGAAAGAACTAACTGCTCGGGCGCAAATCCTAGGGTGCTTGGGTTTCTGTCAGTGTCCCCTTGTCCCAGGAGTCTGAGACTGCAGTCTTCTCAATACCCAAGTCTAGCTGCAGATGCAGGTGGTGCTCTCAGCATTTTTGAAGCTTTCACCACCTGTGGCAGTTAAGATGAAATGCTGAACATTTTAGCTTTTTCTGTCAGTTTCTCCAGGGATTTTTTTGGGAAGAGATTCCTATGTTTTACTAAGTTAGTCTTTGCTCATTTAAAGTTTCAAGTCTTTCTTTCTCTCTCTGAATATGGTAATTCTGTCCCCTGCTGAAAGGGAAAACAGAAGCCACCTATATGGCTGGTCACGTATTGGCTGGTGTAGCTGACCCAGTCCTATCTGCAGAGGCTTTGTGTTCTGGCTTTTTCTTTTCACACACAGAGGGATCTGGCTGACCATGTTTCCTGGGTTAATTTGTGAGAGTGGGCGCACATTTCATGGAAGGAGCTTGGTCCACATTGAAACCAGTGTTGTCTGTCGGTGTCTGCGTTTGAGAGAGAGACCCCAGAGCACATTATCTTCATGGGTGCTGCAGAAGAATGTGCTGCAGATGGCTCTTAGAAGACTGGCATTGCTTGTTCTCTATAGAAATCAGTCATTCTGAGACAAAATGTCTGAAGCCCATCTCCACCAAAATATGGCGACAGTGGTTCTCATGAACATCAGTAATGAGGATGTTGCTTGGAACTGAAAAGGCAGTAATAGGAACATTCTCATCTTCCTTTCTTGCCTGGACTGCGGCTGTCTTTCCAGTGTGCCACTGGTGCTTTATTAATGGCTGTGGACTGCTAAACAGTAGTAACCAAAAAAAATGTGCTCATGCTATCAAATACACTGAACCTCATGGCTCCAGCAGGAATTGCCTTTCAGTAAGGGTTGAGTGGAGTAGATGAGGGTCTTTGCTATATGTTCTTCACTTGTTTCAGCTTCTCAGTTGGTAGGAAATGGAACGGTGGCCTCAAATGCTGACAAACAATATTTAACTGAGCTGGCACATGACACTAGATACCTCTGTTGTCCATGAAGACTCATATATATTTTAGAGCTCAAGTAGTGATCTGATCTGTCTTCTCAGCACCATCTGTCAGTGTATGCCTTGTCTGCTGTTAGACAGACCCCTGCTTTGCTGCCTTATTTGCAGGTCATGTGGCTATATGAACTAGGAGTTCTCTTGAGTATGGAAAGTATGCCCGAGGTGTGCAAAGCTTCTTCTCCCCACTCTGCCTTATCTTCTGTGTCTCAGCATCTTTTTGTGTAACTTCCATCAGGTGTTTTCTGCTTTGCAGCTGATGCCTGAGAATAAATGCTTCATCTAAAGTCCCAGTTAATAGGGTGCTGTTGTAGTCAGTGTCTGCTGCTGCTTTATGTTCCTTCAGATGAATTTCTCATGTGAAAACGTGCTGTGATAGTGGATTACTTTTCTGGTATGCCTCAGTGCCATAAAATTGATCTCAGCATTTTTCAGAGAAGAAGGATTTTAGTGTTTCGTTTTTATCATCCTTTCTTGTTCGTCTCAGACTTGCAGTCCCCTGCAGCTTGAATGTATGTGCAGACACATGGTTGGAGGAGGAAGCTTGTGACTATATTTGCAGTTGTAGATGCTGTCAGTAGAGCACATGTTAGTTGCTCTCAGAGGGCCACAGGGCATAAAGGCTTCTGGGTGCTGCCTGAACCTCAGCTGCAAAGAGTCAGAGCCTTGGGAACCTGCTGTGTGTTGTGAGCTTCTTTCATGTTGAAGTTAAACATGGTGTGAACAGGAACCTGCTGGGTGAAAATTAGTAACTTTCAGTATTCTGGATTAGGAATTGGTACTGAAGCAGTAGAATTCATTTATTTTTTTTTTAAACTAACTGGACTGGGCCTGTATCTCAGAGTAGTTGCAATATTGACACATTGAAATGTAGAAGCTTTTGTGTCAGGGAAGTTACTCCGTTTCTGTTTACTTAATGAATTTTCCTTTGTAGAATTGCATTTACTTAGTGACGCTCTTGAAAGTAACAGGAATACTGTATCTCTGGTCTTTTGAAGACAAGTCATTTTTGTGATCTCTCTTCTTCCCGTTGTTTAGTTTAGAGGTAGCATGTGATAGAAAATCGCAAGGATTTTAATTTGTAGCTATTTCTGCTTGTGTGTAAACCTTTAGTAGGACATAAACCATCCCAAAACCTGTGTCCGGTTTTTCTCACTTTTCTGCGTAACTTAAAAAGACAGATCTCTTCTCTGTTGATCAGCATATATTCATTATTACACTGTATTCATATTAGTATCTGCTGTTCTTCAGGAGGTGCAGGTTATCTTTGTCAGGTGGTGCAGAGATAAATATTGTTTATTAACTGGTAGTATTTACCCACAGCTTAGAAAAAAAAGTAAGAGATATTGTGCATAAAGCTTTCTGGGACTGTCTGGAAGCTCAGCTAAAGGAAGATCCACCGACTTACGACCATGCAATTAAACTACTGGGAGAAATTAAAGAGGTAAGATGATGTCATATCAAGGGAAATTACTGAATTTGAGTAGTTGCATTGATACAAATGAGCAGAAGTGGTTGAAGTTTGGCTTTTCATGAAGGATTTTCTTAACCTTTTTCACTACTGTATCATTATCTGTGAGCATATATAAGTTGTATAACCTGAGAGGAGAAATTTGAATGTAAAAATAAATGCAAAACAATGTAAGAGGATTAAGGAAAGTAAAACTAGTTTCATCATTTCAAGCTTCCTTCATGTTATGACTGTGGTATCTGTACTACAAAGTATTTGCCATTTAGTAACTTCAGTATCATAAAGAGTGAGGGGAAACATTTGGTGAATGGTTGGTTAAAAAAAAAAAAATCCACTTGCAAAGGGCAATTAGTTTAAATAAAAGGTGGTTCAGTAACTGTTTTGATCCTTATCATAGTCTTTGGTATGTAGAACTAACACACTGTTAAAAACTTTCCGTTTCAGAGTCTCCTGTCTTTCTTGTTGCCTGGTCATACTAGACTGAGAAGCCAGATTACAGAAGTTCTTGATCTGGATTTGATAAAACAGGAGGCAGAAAATGGGGCCCTTGATATTGCTAAATTAGTTGAATTTGTTATTGGGATGATGGGGACTCTCTGTGCTCCAGCTCGAGATCAAGAAATTAAGAAACTGAAAGATATTAATGAAACAGTTCCTCTGTTCAGGTACTGAAATGGTATTGATTAGTCACATTGAGAGTGCCTTCAATAATTTTATGGGGGCTGAAGGGAGGGAGGGCCGGTCCAGCAGGGCAATCTGCAAATCTCTGTAGGAAAAGGGAGTGATAGGGATGTAGTTGTGGATGTGAAGGGGGGAGATGCTCCACAGGTCTTTAACAAGGACCATCTTTGTTCTGGTGAAATGGAGTATTTAGCTCCCGCATGTCAGTGAAGGACATTTTCTTAAATGCCAAGTGCATATAAGCTGTAAGATAGCAGGTGAATGGGCAGTTTGTATTAGAATGAGTATCAACAGCAGAAGGGGGATGTTGGGGTGGGGAGGAGAGAAGCAGCATAGGAAAAAGGTGTTACTGTTCCCCAGCCAGTCCGTTCTTTCTCCTCAACTGGAGCTCTCCCTCCTACCCAGAGGTTTTTGCTCTGGCACTATGTTCTCAGCTGAATAGTCCCTGCCCTCTTCTCTTCCCCTTTACCTCTCCCCTTTCCCCTCACCTCCAAGTTGGTAAAGTCAATTCCCTGAAGGCATTTTTACAGGGGACCAAGATTTATTTCCACCTTGAACAGACACATGCACACATGTGCTTGCTCCAGCTTTGTCCTATGTTCTTACATTGTTAAGCATCTTGTTAGTGTTCCCCATGCATGTTTCTGCTCTTCCCTTACACAGTCTATAATAAATCTTGTAAATGGTACCTCATAAACATCTGCAGCCTTGAATAACTTTTTCTGTTTGTTTGTTTAGAGCCATTTTCTCTGTGTTAGACCTAATGAAAATGGACATGGCAAACTTCGCTGTCACTAGTATTAGGCCAAAATTAATGCAGCAGTCTGCTGAGTATGAAAGAAAGAAGTTTCAGGAGTTTCTTGAGAAACGGCCAAGTATGACTTTGTTCCTTTCTTTCTTCCCCTCTGCCCTCCCAGTGAACTGCATGCTTTTGCTTGTACATCATGAGAAGAAATCAGATTTTTCATAAGTTCTAGATTTAATATGGTAAATGACAAACTGTGGTTTGACAAAATCTGCCAGAACAACAGTTCTGCACTTCATACACTGCAGGTTAGTTTCATTCCAGTACAGTGTAGGGCATAAATAACTGGCATCATCTCACCTCTGACTTCCTGTAGCTGCATGGTTTTAATTGTCTTAGATGTTCTGTGTAATGCAATAAGTGAAATGCATGTCAGTAACTGATACGATGGGTATTGGTAACTAACGGGATTATTTGAAAATCATTGGTGGAGAAACCTAACTTTGAAAAGGAATTTTCTTAACAAGATTTTTTTTCCCACTACTCTGCAGATTCTTTAGACCTTGTCACAAGGTGGTTGCAAGAAGCAGCAGATGATCTTGTCAAGCTGAGATGTAAAATGTTGCCTCCTCACTGTAGTAGTGATGGTGCTACTGGTGGAGCTTCTGCCTTGTGCTCCACTGCTGTACAAAATCAGGCCTATCTGAACCTCCTGAAGTGGGACCATGTGAACAGGCCTTTCCCAGAAGTAGGTTATTTAACAGAAAAATGCATTTCTGTGCTTGCTCTACTTTTTCTATTTCTAGGATATAATAGAAGCTTGTTTGGATTTATAGCCTTGTAACAAGTACAATACTAAAACATCCCTTGATTGAGGGCTCTTGTAGCTCTTCTAATAGGTGCTGCTTTTTCAATATTGAACCTTACTTAGTTGAAAAAGAGGAGTTAATTCTTTTCATTTTGTTCCTGTTACTTGCCTGCTGAACACATACTGCTCTTTTCTGTGTCACTGGTGTGGCTAGGTGGGAATTCCAGTGTCACATCACAGCACAGTGTGCTGACTTCACTGTGTGCTGGCTTCCTCCTTCTTTGCAGACGGTGCTAATGGACCAAACCCGCTTTCAGGAAATACAGCTGGAGCTGGAGCAGTGCCTTTTGACTGGGACAGTCCTTCTGGTCACCTTCAGTGCAGCAGGCCAGGCACTTGCTGACATGCCTGGATTTGCTGAGAAAATCAAAACCATTGTCAAGGTGCTGCTGACGGGAATCCATCTGCCGTGAGTACTGAATAGTCCTCACACAGGTGCTGGCGTAGCTGTTCTCACCCTAGTAAATCATCAGCTTAAACCTCTTTCTGGCTGTAGAATATGTCAGAGGAAGTGATGAAGGCTTTTCGTGAGCCCAGGCTGACAGTTTTTATTCAGCTTACTCAGACACAACTATCCTTTCTTGCTGTGTTCTTTTGTAACCTTTAAGTGCTCCTTTATTCGGAGTATGTTTTCCTTGATGCCTTGTTGGCACATGAGAGCACCAGCAGCTAACCATGCTCACCCTTTGTGCGAGGCTGCCTCGAAAACTTGAGTGTGGTACAGTAAGATGCTTGCAGATACAGAATGATTGCTGTAGGCATTATGGGTTGATGATTGTTTTTTGCATTAGAAATGTCTACGAGGTCAGAAGGTCAGGTCTTATTTGTGTGGATTGTTCAGGCTGGAAATCATTAATGCTGTGTATTCTACCTCCTGGTTTTATATCTCGACTTTATTTTTCATATATGTATACATACGTATAAAATATATTATTTATAGTTCTGGCTTTATCTGGATTACACTTCTTCCATTGCATTTGATAAATAAGGCAACTGTAATTGGATATTTTTTTATCCAATAATAAAATATCCAACTATAAAAACTATCTTTCTATACTTTATTTTCTAAAGGTGGGAAAAAAAACACAACTAACTCCTGTAGTTCAGTAACGCTCTGCTCCATATTCTCCAGCTCCTTTAACCTGAAGGAATCTCTGGCTACCACGGGTGAGAAGGTGTGTGCTGAAGTTAACACCTGCCTCTCCCAGCATGGCTTCACACCGCTCTCAGCTGAGCGAGAGACTGTACTTAAAGGACAAATCCAAGCAGTGGCCAATTCGGATAATGCCATATGCAAGTTAATAGGTATGCTTGGCCAAAACTCCTCTGTTCTCAAGTGACCACTTGTCTGTCTTTGTACATCTGTTGGTGGCATGACATGCATGGTTTCTCATTTAATCAGCTTCAAATGCTCGTTTGCTATGTTCAGGCTTTCTGTATGTTACATGAGATTACACTATTTCTAACTGACTCTTTTGAAACCAAACCAAAACCTTGGTCCAATTTTTCCAGATTCTCGAATTCAAAAGTTTTTGGAGAATTACCTTACATCTAGTCACCAGAAATCATTGCCTGCTGTTCCCGGAGGACTAGGCCCTATTCAAAAAGAGTTGGAAGAGATCGCTGTCAAGTATGTTCGTCTTGTCAACTACAACAAAATGGTCTTCAGCCCTTACTATGATGCAGTCCTTGGCAAAATACTGACTAAGGAAGAATACCAACTTGCAGGGAAGTCAGATGAATCCTAAAACCAATTTGTATGCTACCAGTACAATATTGTCAGCTATTTTAAACACTTGCACCAATATTTGTTTAGGAAAACAGCTTCCCATGTAAATACTGGTTTGTTTTAATTCACTAGTGATGACTGATGAGGAAAATACCTGAGATCCAAAAAGGGTTCTGAAATAAATGGTGAGAGAGAGAGAGATGCATTTTTCATGTAAGTATGCAACCTGGGTGGGGGAATGTCTTGGTTGTTTTCTGGCTGCAGTTTTTCAGCTGGTGCTAGGTAGGACAAGTTTAAGAACCAAATTTTGTATTTAAGTAAGTGGCTCATTTTAGGGCATTTTACTCTAATTTACTGTGAATTTAGTTTAATTAATCCAGAGCAGATTAGCTATGAAGTGATGTGGCTTTAAAGGAAAATAAATAAATCTTACTTCAAAGAAGAAAGCTAAAATTCTGGATAAGAGAAATTTAAGAGGCAAAAAACAAAGCCAAACAGCACTTTACTGTAATGTTATGGTTAGTGTGGTAGGCTACTAGTTTTTTCTGCATTTTACTGCATTTTTAATAGCATTTTTTTGCTGTTTACCTGCGGATGTTACACAAGACATAATATATTTTTGTAGTAAATTTTCTGGTTATTGGGTAACTGTCCTCTGCTATGTGTACAGTACTTCCAAAGGTGGCAATCTTATAGATTGCAGCTGTATTTATCTCTTGTAAAGACTTCAGAATGGCAGAGCTAAAATGTTTTGATAAAAGTGGCGTTTCTTACCTTCTTTTTTTTTTTGCTAGCAGTTTACTCCTTTTGATGTGAAATTCTCATTTTCAAGGGACTCTGTCATTTTCTGAGGGCAGATTTCAAACGTGTAACTTCAGGCTGAAAATTTTACTTGTTTTTTTTAAAACTACAACTGGAGATGATTGCATTTTCAATTATATCTTCAGAACTATCCAGGAAGGGCAGAGCACTATTGGAAGTATAAGTGATCTCGGTGTACTGCGAGAAGTGAATGATTTACTGATAGTTTGAATATACAGGGAATATTTTCAGTAGAAGATTTTTTTTTTTTTTTCACTTTGTAGGGGCGTTCTTGAAACTTAAAATATTTGCAGTTCTTGGACTGAATTAGCTACATGTGGTAGAGAGGAGTGTTCACAGAGGAGCTCAATGACCTTACAGCCTTACTGTGATTTCAAACTCAGCCAGCAGGGAAGTGCATTTGAAAATTTCCTCTGGCTGAGCACTGTGCTGTGCTACAGTCATCAAAATTTGATGATCTCATGAAAGCCAAGTTCATAGTTAGAAACAGTAGGTGGCCCGAGTACTACTAGACTAGTCAAAAGAGAATGTGCCGGTGTCTTAAAAGCCACAAAACCAACAAGTTATGTAAAATAAATACACGAGGGCCTTTTATTGCTCACATCCAGGTTCATTTTATCAATCAAAATAATAGAACTTCTAGAAGGAAGCAGGTGATCATGACTCAGTGATGATGTTTCCTGTTCCAGTTTTCCTTTGTCAGTGTGGCTATAGCTGCACAGACTGAGTTTGGAGGAAGGTGGGTTAAGTAAGACCTTTCATTCCATGTTAGCCTATGCAACTATAAACCAAATCTTTTCTCATTCATTAGAAACCCTGCTCCCCAAGGGAAAAACTCCACCAAAGCCCTGTTAGAGATCAGAAACTCAGTCAAGTTATTTTTCTTTTGGCTAAAGTTACTCAGATAGTAAAATGTGATCTGTCTTTGACTCTTTCTTTGACAACTCAAAAATGGAGTAGGTTTGGTTAGCCAGAAAAGTAAGCAAGTTCTGAGTAGGTTTTTGGTGTGGACTATTTCACTGTCTGAATCAGCACAGGATACTACAGAGGTCTTCAAGATAGCTGCATCTGCTTACTGTACTTTGTTATTAGTGAAGGATCCACCTCAAAATACAGCCTATAGCTCTGCAGCTCCAACAGGGTATTTCAGTTGTGTGTGTAATGAAAGAGCTATCAGAAACGTTATTGCTAGAGATGTATAACCAAGACAAAGCTGTTTTCATTTTTGTTAAATGAGAGTTGCAGAAGTTATACATTGCTGCTGTTGTGTTATTTTAGCATTGTCTAGAAGCTGCCTTTACAGGCCCCTGTGGAATTACTCATACTACAGAAATTTAGGTGTTATAGGGGATGATATAGGGGATGTGGGAAGGAACAACACACTTAGAAAAGCCTTTGAAAAGTAGAACAACTGGGATTGCATTATAGAGAGGTAAAATTGTACTTGCTCAATCCCGGAGATAGCTGCTCCCACTTGAGGAATTCAGGGTCCAGATGTCCGTGATAAGCTCCTGCTTACTCTGCCGTTGAAGCATGGACTGTGCTGCAGGCTCAATGCAGTAAGTCCCAGCCCTGCTTGCAGCAGACGCTTGATCCTAAGGCTTCACGTGGAGGGAAGTGCAGTACCTGCTGCTGGCTCCAGTTCCGCCTTCGAGGGTACAGCCAGTGGGAACAGGTATCTCAGTGAGTGGTGGGTGTTGTGGGCCTTACAGCAGTAAAGATCTAGAGACAGAAATAAATGCCCATGAGTGCAAATCACCTTAGTGGTTTTGTTTTTTTTTTTTTTTTTGAGTGATAGTGGTTGACAAATAGTTTCTCTACATCCTCTTTAAAAGAAAAAGGGAGATACGATCAAGTGGCAAAGCAAAAAAGAAATTCTATGACTGACAAGGCCAGACCTTACCTGTATGGGAACATAGTTCTATGGTTACACATAGGCTATTTCACTTTTTAGGTCCAGTAGACAGGAGCTCTGACTGGTGTCATCTCTGCTGCTGGTGGTGGGAACGTCTGTATGTCTGAATGTCCTGTAGTCCACGGGGATTCTTACAGTCTCAGCACGATAAGTGCAGTTATGAATAGCCTGTTACAAATTAAAAATCTACAGTATGCGTAGAAACTGCTTCAAAAGTTCATATAGTGGTTTTGTTAGCTTGTTTGATAATAGCTGGTTAAACTGTGTAGCTAATATATTAACGTTTAGCTTTGTACCTTAAGTGGAAGACCAATGCAGTTATCCAGGAACAGACTGTGTGACCTAGTACTCCTGGACAATCCACATTAGAAATACATACCGAGTTTGTCTTACGATGCTGTCTTCTTAAAACAGTCTGGAATTAAAAGCAAAAGTATACTGTATCCTCTAGAAAAATGGACAAAAAAGCTAATTCTAATATGTATGCTCTGATCAATTTCCTGTGATGGTCTTAATAACATTGCTTTTGAAGTGGCTGAGTCATATTTAAGAAGTAACTTGTGTTTGAATAAAACCAGAATGAGGCATGATGTTATGGATATCCTTTTATTTTACAGGAATGTTTCTTTCCATTTTCAACTACAAAACAGATTCCATACATTCTGCCATAAATAAAAATGAACAATAAGGCAGGAACTACATGAACAAACTGAGAACAACTGTTTTCCAGAAAATGTGAATTAAAAATGCTTCACAAGTATAAGCCATCCAGTTTTTAAAATAAAACTGTTGAGAACCCACCAGATCTCAAGTGGTAGAGGTGAACACCCTTGAAGGACAAAATGCAGTTCTGACATTTTGCACTTTTGGTTCTGAAAACCTTGATTTGTTCAGAGCACGTTCTAAGGTTGTTCTGTCTGTTTTCGGATCAAGAACCATAGGAAAAAAGAGGCACCACAGTAACAAAACCATTTTCAAGATTTACTTTTGTTTGCAGCTGTCCCTTTTAAATGCTTTGACTTTTAAGAAACTGACAGACTCAATGCAAGTCTTTGTCTATTGCAGCAGAACTCCAAACTTGTTTCACCGGATTCGCTTTTGCTGTCGTGCTCTGTAAATGTCATGTACAGGGGGAACTACAGATCCTTTCTCCTCATCGTCGTCAGAATCCTCATGTGGCCTCTTAATAGCCTTGTTGAGCATAGTGTTGTTTTCCACAGGTCCATTGCCTTCCACAGCTATTTCAGGTAGGCCACCAGTAATTACCCGCACAGCTTCATCAATAGCTGCAAGAAAGAGAAAAGGATCCATTTCATTTGTGAAACTTAACCTCTCCAATTAGAAATAAGCATGTGAGCAGGGACACCAAGACAGGTACATTGTGGAGATTTCTGGAATTTGAGACATTTACATACCCTGTTCTCCCATAAATGTTAAGAATTAAGTCCTGACAGTGGAAAACTCCAAGCTAAGACAAGCACTAATTATAAAGTAAATGCTGCTGCTTCAGCTCGAGACCTCCCTTTACACAAGAATTGAGGTCATTTGCAAGCTTAATAAAAGAGGAAAGCCTGTTGGGGAAACAGTGTAACTAGTTCATGATTCATCAGAAAGTATGCATACAGAGCAAGTCAGTTTCTGCTTATCAACAAAGAGGACTTCAAAAATTCCATGTATAATTTCAACAGATGTTTTATTTTCACTCTAAAAGAAATTAAATCCCAGCTTGCATTCTTGCTGATCATTTGCTCCTGAAACTAACAGAGGGAATGAAAGTCATAGTTTAAATGAAGCCTGGAGTATGGCTCTGTCCTGGTTTTATGTTTGAGAACTTCACCTCTTCTATAGGAGCTCGGAAAACACTGCTCTTCAATTGTTCTCAAGCACCCCAACAATGTGCATTCAGAATTACGCCTTCCAATGAACTCCCCATACTGCAGATGTGCAATTTAATGCTACGGCTACAGTGCTGCTGCAAATAACACCTTGCTTCTTTGAAAGGATATTCTGAAAATCTTATTTCTTCTAATGGTTACCACCAGAATATTATTAAAGTAGAAGCTAGTGATTTTTGACTTCTTGATCTTCCCACAGTTAAAATATGTCTCTATGTAGATTCCAATCTACAAATACAGCTAATTCAACAGTACACTCTTAAATGATAATTATACACCTGTAAATGAGGTCTAGGCTTTAGACAGCAATATTCTTATGTAAAACAATACAGCACTATCACAGACTCCAGAGCCAAGAAATAACTTACTGTCTGGCAGTTTGCATCTTCTAAATATCTCCATGAGCTCATCCACTTGAACAAAGGGACCCTGATTTGTTACCAAAGAAGAAGAAAGATTATTTTCAATGGAGTGATACACACTGTGGTTCTGTCAAAACAGAATGGCTTCTACAGCTTGAGAATTCATTAAAACAAACCTGAAAGCAAACAGGAGGTGGCAGGAGCTTCATAAGAACTACAGCTGCTGGTGGAACAGGAAACACACCGCCTGGGACGGGATGTAAACCTGGAGCTGAGGACAGAAAAACTATGAAGGCAGTGCAAGACAGCTAGACCTGAACTGCTTTAGCAGCACTATTATTTGATACAAACAATTCCTACCCTGTCACACTTGCCTCTACTAATTACATAATGTTTAGTCAGTGGTCTGAAGTCTATGAGCAGCATATATAACTGCTTATTACCATTTACCAGACCCCAAACTTCTTGTACTTATTTCCATGTGACCTTAGTATTAAGTAAAATATATATGCCTTTAGCAATTCAATTAAATAACAGCCTCAAATTTAAGTATATGTTTGGGTGACCGAAGACCAGGAAAGTCTGTGATTAGCTTCGCTAGGTTAATAACTTGCCACTGGGTGAAATAAAACCACATAGACTTACGTGCCAAGTGCCGTGGCTGAAATGGAATCATTTGTTGAGTGTCCGGTTTTGGGTATTCGGGTTTTCTGTCCACCTCATCTTTGAGAACAGGCACAATGGAAGGTGCAACCACGGGGTCTGGAATTACAGCTGACAGCTTGGCACGAGAGACGTCCTGTGAAAGCCAATGAGAGAGCCTGAGCTTGGCAGGATGGCACTGAGTGTTTAAATAACAAAACTAGCCCAGGCGCTTATTCGCGCTCTGTCAGTTCATTGTAAGTTCAGATGTCCTGTCAGAAGACCATATGGGCAAAACTTGCATGTTCCCATCAAACGTTTTAGTCCTACAGTGTCCCAGCTGGGTGTGGAAACACTTGGTGTTGTTACTGAATGGGACTATGTCATTATTGAGTGGCTCCTGGTTTTTGGGTTTAAAAGATTTAGGTGAACAGGTGCAGACCACTAGGCCTTCGCAGCTATCACTTCTCCCTCGTTTCATTCCCTAGATTGCTTTAGCTGGAAAAGAAATAAAGCATAAGGCAGTCAGCAGGCATGCAAAGCATCAGTTCAAAGAGGATTATATTTTGGCATGTTACAAGCAGCAGAAATCAGCCCAAGGGCTGAATGTTCTTGGGAACACGCCACCTCACATACGTTTAGCAAGACGTACTCTCACCTCAAAATCACTTTGTCCTGATCGTGTTAAAAGTATTCAGTGGCTCAATGTGACTCTTGTTTCAACCTATCATTATTATTTATTATTATCGTTATTTTACAGCTGTGTGAGGACAATGATTCAGCTGCTTTTCTAACCTTGATGACATGTATTTTTCAGAAATTACTTTTCTGTGCAAGAAAAACAGAAGCCAAGGCTTTACATTTCTGAGACATGAAGGCTCTCTGCCTGGTCATGCCAATGGGAAACAGCAGTTCCTCAACGGAGCTGTTGCTGTTTGTCTCACACACTGTTTTTAACATAGTAAAAGCAACGTTTTATTCTGTTCCAGTGGTTTTCCAAAGTGTCAAGGCCTTCCACATGACTAAAATAGTAGTTAAAATACACACAGTCAGAAATGAGACGGGAGACCACCAGCTATGTGTGTCTGGCCTAGATTTCCAATTGTCAATAGCAACACCAAAGCACTCAGCCATAGTGAACAACTGAAGAAAAGCAGGCAGCCGCTGATCCCTGGTAATTTTCCTCAGGCACTTGCAGCAGTCATTGGGACTGCAGTATGTTTGGTTTGATAATGAAGTAAGCATAGTTTTCATACAGATGACCTGATTCTACAAACTTCCAAAAGAATTTTGTTTTTTGAAGGAGCTCAGGTTTCAGTCAAGAGGAAGCCTGTAGCTGCAGGGTGATGGCACTTTCACATGGACCTCTTCATGGGAAGATGAGACGTAAATATGAACACCAGAACTTAGTCATGCTCCTTGCTGCTTTCTGCCTCTGGCCAGCAATGCCCAGCAGGGCAAGGAGGAGGCATACCAGGCCTGCTTGACCTGCTTTTCTATCAAGGGTAAAAAAGGCAAGCCCTAAACAAGGAATTGCTTAAGTCTGCCAGGACTGAAAAGAGCAACAGTAGAATTAAGTGTTCTTATCCACTTACCTTATATCCAAGAGCCTTCAGTTCACTAGTAGAGCAAGGGTACAAATCCATGAACTTGTACCTGTCTACCAGCAGAGCTGTTTCTTTACCCTCATATTCTTCCTTGAACGCTGTAAACCTCCGTTTTTCCACTTTCAGTATACTGGCCAGATCACCAATGTTACTTTCAAAAGCTAAAAACCGAGCCCAGATTTCCCTGTAAAACAGATCAACAGACAGCTGCTGAAGGAGAAGAATCACTGATGACAGCCCAATTAAAAAAAAAAAAGCCATGAGAGGAAAGGTTCAAAGTAGGCAATCGGGGAACATGTGAGTACTGCTGTTACTTTGTTTAGATGCATCTGTAAGATGTGTTACCTTCCCAAGGCCCTATATGTTTCTGTAAAACTTTCAATCTACTGAAATAGATCATAAAGGACTTGGTTATGGTAAAGAAAGGACTACTGGTATGACCTCAGCCTTTGAGGTAAGCTGTCACTGTCAGCACAAGGTGCACAAATAGACTTCTCTCATCCTGCTACACAGAATTTCCCTCTGATCCTGCTATGTGAGGGACTTTTCAATACAGGTAGTGATTTAGCTCGTCTGCAGAGAATAGCATAATGTAGCAGGCAAGAGCAATGCCCTGTAGCACAACAGGCAGCACTTTTGAATTTTACATAACACAAAATATATATAGTTACTGCTCATTTCTCTGTGGAAAATCTCAACTAAAGCAACATCTGGCCATGTTTCTGGACATGACTCAATTTCTATTTTAGCTTTGGTGTTCATCTTTGAAGAAGATTCACCTTTCAAATTCTAGTTTTTTTCTCAACGTTTAAAATGGACATAAAAGTGTAAGAACTGAAGTACAGAGTGAATGTGCATAGCAGTGCAACATCCAAGTCCTTAGTTTTGCTGCCTGCATCTACCAGAATACTGGTGAACACTTGGAGTGTAAAGGGTTTGGTAATCATTTTTTCTGAGAAAGATGTTCAATAAGTAGTAATGAAAGTCTGGCAATGAGAGGTTAATCCAACTTTTTCCTGGGTCTTTCCCTGTTTTGTGTTCAGCTATCTGGGAGTCATTCAGATTCTCCTCAATAAATTCCTGACTTGCCTTCTCTAACAGAGACTATGTTCTTGACTCCCTCTCCCCATCTACTCAAAGCATCTCTGGTGAGTGACATATGTCAGTAACCATGCCACCTGCTCAGACCACCGCATCCTTACTGTGCAGGAGGCTTTTGGACTCTATCCTCAACAATCCTGTGTCAATGAAGTTTCAAAGTCAGTAAACTGATGAATTTCTCTGCAAGTGGAACACGGGCTTCCACAAATCTGTCATAGTACTTGCTATTATACACAGCATGAAGAAGAGAAGGAACATCTGCACCTAAGCCTGTCCTGCTCTTCATGTTTCTAATTTCTTTGGGATGTTTGTAGTTGAAAGGGGTTATGTATCTTTTTTAGTGTAGTGAAACTGCTTTTGCAGACGTACCCAGATTTCTCAGGTGGAAGGCTCCCTGAAGTTAAAACACGTTCAAACAAAACTCTTGTATTATTGTCCTCTTTAAAAATAGAAAAAAGAAAAATCACACTGAGTAAAATATATTAAAGGCAATTTATAATCAAGTCCATTCAAAGAAATGTGTACACTGGATTAAATATAAGACTGACATTCTGATACCTGGATTTGAAGTTCAGTAAAGTAGGAAGAAAGTCTGAAGGTCTACAGAAAACTTTACCAGCAGTAAATTCTACTGTGAATTTGTTATTTGAAAGTCTATTTTTGTTGATAGCCACACTCTCCTACCACAGGTTCTTTTATAACAGCACAGCTATTCCTTGGCATTTTTTTCAGGATCTCTGGGTTTTTCCCATTTTCTGTAATTACAGCAGCTTCTTTCGGTAATTTAAAATTTGGTATTTCAACTCATTACTCCCCTTTTAAATGAGGACAATAGTAATGCATTTCTATATTCCTTGGAATTCCTTCCAAAAGTATGAGACCTGGCTGGTGGTTTTGGTCTTAAACCTGCTGGCTTCTGCCCTGTCTCTCTGTGTGTTTTGCCATTTCTTACATTTACAGGAGTTCAGAGACCAATTTTCTTGTTCTTCAGCAAAGTCAGCTGGGTTGCTGACAAGCAGCAATACACAGGCAGATCTTAAGGTAATTTTTCCCAAAGGCGGTCTCTGGAAAGGCATTGCAAATACACATGTAGACCTAAAATAGTTCCTTGTAAAATGGAATATACTTCAACTTGCAAAAAGAGCTCTGTTCAGAGCTCACAGAGCTAAAATAAAAGAAAGCTTTAAATCTGTTCAGACTTTTACAGCCTGAAAAAACAAAGGTCCTGCTGTCTAACAAGGGAGACTTGTGCCTGGTGCCTGCAGAATGCACCAGGAGGTCCAGAAGATCCCTCAGCAGAGCTACCTGCAGCCACTGCTCACTCCAGCTGCACAGAGGCCAGCTCACAAAACTGAGCTGGGTAGAGGAAGAGACTGGGATGAGCCGCTTGCTCTTCTCTAACTCCCCATGGATCGAGGACAGGGCAGTTCCATAGGGAGGTCTCTACCAGCCCTTCCTCCCCACAGCAGTGCAGGCTTCTTATAACATCACTGTGAACTCTTGCATGAGGGAATTCCACACAGAGACCTTCCACCACCTCCACCACCCCCTGCCCAGTTGCTGCTGTGTCTATGTCCTACTCTTTGCATCCAAACCAGTTCCCCAGCAACTTCCGAGCAGGACCGATAGTCATAATACTGCTTTTACATTCTGCTCATCTCATCTATCTGAGAACAAATTTACATTCATTCTAGTCAGGACCAACTAATCCATCACTTGTCTCCTGCTGCTTTCAACATCCTGTAGAACTTTTTTCCTCAGGATTTAGATTTCTTGGTGTCCTTCTCACTGTTCACAATAGATGCTGTTGAACTGCTGCAGTGCAAGCAATGAGTTACAGTCTGGAAAGTTTGCTCTCCTCTATTGGGCAGAGTCAAGATCTAATTCAAGATCTGTACTTCTGGAACTTCAGTAAGGACAAACCAGCAGGTTTGGTTTTCAGATTAATTGTTGAGTTTCAAGAAGAGGTGTCATTGCTCTTCAAGAAGAATTAAAACTAGAATATTAAATGTAAACTAAATTACAAAACCTTGGCCTTTAAACTCACAAAGAAGACAGATGAATGCTTCATTGGACCTCTCAAAACATAAAACTTACCATTAAGATGAGAAAGGTAGTCGATATATGCCAGTACATATTCTGGAATGTCCCCGTATTTTTTCAGTCCCAGCTCAAAAATCTTAAAGGCCACAGACTTATCCTGCAAACATTTAAGAAGAAAAACATCATTGGCTTCAGTGAGCTACACACCCTCCTAACACTGCTTTACTATCAAACTGAGCATCTACGATTACCTTACTACAATAATACTCCATTAAAGCTGCTGTAACGTAGACATGATGGCGGGTCCGAGCATCCTCTCTTGCTTTCTTAAATATCATTCTTCCAGATTTTATGCCTTCTGCTCGCCTTGCAAATTTCATATACTGGATATAGACCTAAAGTGCATATTAATGTTTATACAGCATCAGTCCTGACAAAGAATACTGAAATACAGAGTTCTCTACCATAGCTGAAATAATCTTTACTCACAAAACACAACTAAAAAGTTGTAACAGAAACAAGACTCTATTGTGCCTTTGTGGCATTCCGCTAGGAATTCTGAGGCAAAGCTTTTTATATACTTTTTTTGTTTGTTTTTTTTTTTTAAATGGAATATACCCAACACTGATGCCCTGAAATGCCGACAGTTCATGTGCAGATTTTTGAAGAAGGGGAGATAAATGAAATTTACTTAAATGGTGCCTTCAGGAAACTAGAAGCTTACTGTAAAAACCGTAACTTTCCAATGAAGTGAAGACATCCATAAGGCTAAAGAACAGCCGAAAGGCCTGATGAAGCGTTTTACTGTACGTTATACAATCAAAGGCACAAACCGTCCTACAGATATTTATACCTGATCAAGGAAATAATGAATGTGCATGTGGCCAATTCAGTCATTCAGTGGCAAATTTGTGATCTGCATTGCTTTGGGATTTAACTTTTCCTTCACCCTGAATTAGACCACAAATAGGAGCATTTTCAAATAGGAGGAAAACACAGCACTGCACCAGCTACCAAGAAGGAGAAAAATGACGGCTACTGCTGAACCCAGGACAAACTGGTACATCGTTTCTCAGAAAACGTGCATTTGGGAAGCATTGTGATGTGTCTTTAACGACTAGAAAGTGTCAGTGAAGGGATACTTTCCTCTGACACTGAACCGTTACTTAATTTTAGACCCCAGACTTTCTTTTTCCTTCTCATGCATTGTCATGTCTATTTATAAACTGAATAACTTTCTGAGGGCAGGCCACTTCTCACACCATTTGTTCTGGGCTACCACAGCTGGCATTACAGACAATGTTGTTTATTACAGAACTTCAGCAGCTGTACAGCAATACTCCTTGATATTCATATGGTGCATTACAAATTTATATGCAAACTACATGTACGCAGGATGATGTATTTCAGTGCAGGGAGGACAATGGGCAAAAGCACCGTGCTTTTAATCAGTTAAGGGGAGGCAAAGCTCAATTTTATTTGAGCCAGCAAAACACACACTAACTCTTATGAGCTGTATCATGAAATCTTTTGTATGTCATATCTTCATTGCTTGTCTTAAAAGATTTTCCGAAAGAGAGAGGACAAAACTACACATGACTTGGTGCACCTAAGTGGGTTAAAGGCTATAATAAACCACCCTTGCTGAAATGTTAATCTAATTCTGTCATCTCAGCACATCTGCTCAATCACCCCGTGGCCCAGTGAACTCCTGCAACTATTTCTCCATTACTTGTGTGCACTCAAGTAATTATTAGTGCAAATGTTGAAAAACGCAATGCTACGGTCATCTTACCAGAGTGGGATCAATGTCTTCAATAGCCAGGAGCCGGTTATATATGCTGTGTACTTTCTCATACTTCATACGACTCTAAGTAAATATAAAGGAAATACAGACTGGTAATACTATTACAAATCACCTGTGAGAATGCAAAAATCAATCTGAAGAAAAGCCCGCAATATTTCTATTCCCTTTTCCCTCCAGTTGGACACCATGTCAGCCCCTTTATTCCAGGCTGCATTTTCTCTTATGCAGTCATTTCTTTACTTCCTGCATTAATTTCTCACTAGTGCTTACATACGTGCTTTTCAAGAGTTTCTGATGTCATTTTCTACTTTAGTAATACTGCAGCAGAACTGGGATTGTAGGTGTTTGGGATATTAAGACTGTTTACCTCTATTTAAAAGTAACATGCAGATAGAAAGGAAAACTCCTTTCCTTCCTCTCCAACATCCACATTTCAAATAATCCATTCTGCTCCCTGCCAGCTGCAGCCCTCCAAGGTTTATTGTGCAACCTTAAAAACCCTAAATAGCTGCACTGAAAGCCAAAGAAAGCTTTTTTCTTTAAAAGTCAAAGGTTTGGGTTGTTTTGGGCTTTTTTTTGCTGCTGTCCTCAGGATCCTCCTGCAAAGACGCTTTCATGTTATGGTAAATGGGCAAAATACATCCTGCAGAGGATTCTATTGTCCTGATCTCATCAGTGGGAAACAGACTTGATTCATGATGGCTCATGTGCAAACCCAACCCATGTCAGGGCATAATTATTCATTAGCAAGGCTGTGCAGCAAGGTGGTAGCCTGGGTAAAGAGATTTCTCAAGAATACCTCCCATCCTCCATCACAGCCATGCAAGACATGTATTAAACCCCCAAGAATTAGACACGAAAGGTGTCCTTTATCCAAAACTTTAAAAGCAAAGAAGCTGATGCTCCAGTAAATATAAAGCTTTCAAGCTCATAGCAATTTGAGAAATATAGCTAATATTTAAGTGGAAAGACAGTAGATTTTAAAAAATTTTGTATTGAACACTATGGGCTTTTTCTCTCCATTTGGTCAGCTCAGTATCAGAAACACTGAAAGAGATTAAGGCTAGAAGAATCAGTAAATTGCTTCTGTAGACGTCTCTGTATTCAGTATGTTTCAAACAGATGACATTAGCGATGGGAGATGTCTTTGGATTTTAGCGTCACTACATCACTATTTTTGCTCACCTCTTCATAATCTGCATATGCAAAATAAAGAAGCATATTCTTCTTTAATAAAGTGCTGATCGCTCTTTCATAAATATTAGCAGCCTCATCACTGAAAAGTTTAGCATTGTTCATGTCCTGTTATAAAATAAGTATAATATAATTGTTCAGCATCGATGACAATGCAGGCCAACCTATGGAATATCTTCTATGTGTGAGAAGTCCCAGTGAACTTCCATGCAGTGCTCTAATAAAGAGATAACATCTCCCCAGTATTTAAAGTCACAAAATCAGGCCAAACCCCACCCCCAGACCTAAAACTGGCCAACACTGAAATAGTTTTTTGTAATTCTTAAATCAAATATTTTTCAATTCTGGACAACTCATGGTGCTAAGTATTTTTCACACCCCCCTAGTTAGTTCTTAATTTTTTGAGGAAAAATTAACAGTACACCTCACTGAAGCAATGGGGTAAGAAAGAAACCAGTGTCAATCTGCTTACCCCTTTTTCGGCTAGCAATTTACTAGATTGCTCGAGGTACTGTGCAGCTTCATACCAGATATCTGGGTGATGTCCCAAAACCAAAAGGCATTGCTCATAGGCAAACATAACTGTGGGGAAAAGATAAGAAATACCCCTTGTATTATGGCAGAAATGGTACCATTCTGCATAGTGGAAGTATGAAATACAAAAAACCCCAGCAAATAAATCAGACAATACTAACGCTAAATGGCTTTGAATACAATGATTACAACTGCAGTCTTCATACTGCAAGGAATTTAATATCATAACGAGCAGCTAAAACCTGTCTCCTCCCGGCAGAACTTATTCAAGAACATCAGCCCATACCACTTCCTGACCTCCAGTGAAAGTTCAGTGGCACATGACCATAGCACCTCCCAGTTCAAGAAACTTTTATCAACTTCTGCTCCAAACACTAAATCACATCATTAATTATGCTGGAAGTCACTGATGAAGCCAAGAGATACAATTCTACATGTCCTAGCATAGTATCTAATTACCTCTTTTTGTTATGAGAGTTTGATCTTCTGTACGTAGCGGATTGCTCTTTTCCCACTGGATGTACTTTTTCCACATGTCTACCTGCTGAGCCTCTTGGGGGGTATTTTGTGGGGGGACAGAGGGAGCGTTGCGGTCCAGACCTTTCATCACTGTCTCATATTCCTGAAACAGTGAAGCAGCAATGTTTCTAACAACAGATTTTAACACTTTAAACACTTATTTCAGGTTGTGCTTTATAAAACTGATAGAAATATTATAGCATAGAAACCTCATTAGTCTAACACATGCTTTTATTTGAAAACAAGACCCAAGTTTAATGCTTGCTTGTAGAATTAAATAGAACAAAGGAAAGTCAACAGAAGGCTTTACCTTTGCAACACGTCGTGCATTCATATAATCTCTACTCCTGTCTTCAATCATCTTCTTAGCTAAGTGAATATTGATGCCCTGGAGAAGGGTGAAAAGAGGAACTGGGAATGTGCAATTTCACTTTAGAAATACTGAATCTCATTTCATACAGAAAAGGGCTTTAAAGGGGATGCAAAAGTGAGCAAGAAGGACAAAGATTTTAGAATACTACTATGAAACACACTGCATTTCTCCTAACAAATGTATGAGCAAGAACTTATAAGAACTTACTCACTACTAAAAATCAACTGACATAAAGCAACTCCTGTAGATTTTTATTCACTTACAGCTTTCAAAAACACAATGAAATTTACATAAATCTGCTGGGGGAGAAAGTGGAAAGAAACTGTGATTTATGTTGTTCCTTTTCAATCACAGGCTGTCGGTCTGTGTTCAGTCAGTAAAGCTCCCTGCCTTTGCTGCTCCTTGCCTGCATCTGCTTGATGCTTACCCCATGGAGACTGAGACAGCGTATGAGCAACTCAGTCCTCTTTGACAAGCAGTAACAGATTGACCTCCCAGCTCAAAGCTCTCCTTTCTCCCCCATTCCTGAAGTAACTGACAGCTTTCACACCTGCCATGTGTACCTTTGTCAGCTGAGAGACTTGAGACCCATCACAGCAGGAAGTGACACCCCTCCAGGACTGCATTGCCATGCAGAGAGCTTTGCCATACTGCTGAGCAAGAGCAGTAAGGGATCTGGAGCACACCTCACAGCTCAGCATCAGCAATGCAGGCCTGGTCATGGGGTCCCAGGCATGAACAACGTCTCAAAGCACTGCTCCTACAGGAGGATAAGCAGCCACCCTTCTGTTCATGCCTGTGACTGGGTGGAGTTTGCTGGTGTGGCTTGCCAAGACTCTGAGGAAGGGCAGTACAGCTTTCAGTCCCGTTCCAAACAGGCAGCTGAGCCATGTACCTGCTATGGAAGCAGAGGTACCACCTGGACTCACATAGCGCACTGCCAGGGATAGCTATCTGGGCCAGTTAGCACACAAAGCCAGCAGTGCCCCATTTAACCCAGGAGCACGCTGAGGACACAGCATGTTCTCCTGGGAAGTGCTCACAGTCTCATGAGGCACAGCTTCATGAGCCAAAGACTGTCACTTCTGTCTCACCAGGGGTGCTACCACTTTTGACCATTTGTCTAATTAAAGATACTGGTGGCTGACATTGCTACCTGGTGGCTACCCACTGAGCTAAAGAGAAGATTGAGTATTTTAATTGCAACAAATAGCCAGTAACCTTTTGTACTGAGAGCTGTACATGATCTCTGCGTTGCTAGGCTACTGATGTGGGGAGTAAGTGACCCCTTAAAGAGTCCTTCTGGTGAGGAGCAGTTACTTTCCTGCATCAGCATAAATGTGAGCAGCAGCCCTTTTGCGTGAGGCCAGCCTGGCCAGAACACAACATGCAGAAACCTGTGTCCAAGCAGAGCACTAGCCCTTGGCTTACTGTACCTCTGAACAGCCCAAGGTGTGCACTACCACTGTCAGCCAGAGCTGCTTCAGCTAAAAGAAGGTATGGAAAAAATGTAGGACAGATTTTAGGCATCATTTTGGCAGTCTGCCTACATATTAATGGAAGTAGTAGGAACCAGCAGTGACAGCCTTCATTCGCTAAGTGGGAGGGGAAGAGGTTTACAGGGACGTTGTATCGTGTATTTTCCTACTCAGGAGAAGGCATGTCACTGGCTACCTTCCCTGGTGGTCAGCAGGTTATCTGTGGTACCCCTGAATACAGTGGGATTCAGGACTACAGTACATGCTCATGGCTGTGGATGCCCAGAGGCACTCCTACTGGTTTAGCACACTGGTCCTATTAATGTCAGAAGTCACCAAGCCTACAATGAATGGGCAAGAAGTGAAACTGTGCCTTCTTTCCTGCTCAGTGCACAGCTGACTCAGCATGCTGGCCCCTGCAAGCCTGAGCGAAATAGCCAGGACAAGGGAGTGCTGTATGAGCATCTCTGCTTGACAGTGCTGAGCATGACTGTATCCATCCTTGGTTATGCATTCTCACATCTACTGACTGGGATAGTTTAACGAGCTGCTACCAAATGTGTTTACAAGCACACTATAAAGGTGCAGCTACAAATTGGCCTGCAAGAGCAGTGAGTTGAGGTTATGCTTGCTGAAGACAATGTCGTAGCAGACTCACCTGAATTGATGCTGTAATGGCTTCAGGTGAAGAATGGTGGGGAGCATTTAATATGTACTTGAGCCCACGTAATTTAATACTGTGAAGGAAATCCAAACCGTCACAGCTGAATGCCATTTTACCCTGTTCGATTGTAACTGAAGGAGGGGAGAGCCTCCTTGGGGAAGCAAGCCCTCACTGCCAGCTGACTTGCTCTAGCTTCCATTAAATATATTCTCCATCACTGAATGCCATGATTTCTACTTCACTAGCAAATCCACTGGGCCAGCAGTGAAATGGGCCAGTTAAATGTGTCCTATAGAAAGTGTTTACAATAAGTTCAAAAATTCACTCAGGTATCTGCAGATGTTTGGCACAGGCCTCAGTACACGCTGCACACTCAAGCCATGTTTGTACTGCTGGTCATCGCTTTTATGCATAATTATTTAGTGGACAGAGTTTGAGTACAATACTCGATTATATGATTATTATTTCTTTCTTAATGTCACAAAAAAGGAAGAAGATCATGTTCTTGATTACCTCTTCATATTTGTTATAATCTCTCCAGAGCTGTTCTATGTTTATCATTGGATTCACGCAACCACGCTGGTAAACCCTACGGACAGCTGTTATCCTCTGGTTTTCTGCATAAGATCCTACTGCTTCTCTAGTGGGGAGAGAGACGAACGTCAGCTATTACAGATCATAACTAGTATGAACATCAACATTACGGTAACTGAGCTTCAAAAAGTCTTTTAAGGTACTTACACGCCTTTCAAAAAATTGATGTAATCCACCCAGATCTATGTGAGAAAAAAATATAATGAAACCACTGTTTAGTTGTACTTGTTATAAAGGTAGATATTAAATGTGTTTTGATAAAAAAAAACATACCTGGTATGACATAATTTCCATGCCAATCTTATCCAGAGCAAAATCATATGCCTGAGCCATTTTTTCTCTGAGGAAAAAAAAAAAAACAAACCACAAAGACCATAGAGGAAGCGTTTAGTAGTTTGAAAAATCTTTATTTAAGAGCTTTCTTTTGTGCAGTAAATTCTAACCAAACTTTGAGGCATGAAAAGAATCATTCAATGGCTGAGAGTAAAAACTGGCATTCAGGTAGCTTTAAATTCTGCATTTGTTCATTTTTACTTGAAGAAAATGATTGGTGGCAACCTAGAGTACTAACAGCTCCTGTCCCTCAAGGAAGTGGAAATCCACATACACTATATGAAGTGGAGAAGACAGAAACAAACTCCTCTTTACATCATCTCAGCTGACATGGATTCTTTCTCAGAATTCCACAAACCCTGCTGTAATTCTGCAGGAACACATACGGCTGTGGTTTCCCATGTTAAAACTGCCCCAAAACTTTCACATTCTCTCTTATCCCCCCAAATCCAAAGTATTTTTCCCCACATGAAAATATTAGCAGAGTATTTCCTGGGTCAAGTTTCAATGAAAACAGCTTTTTCTCTCTCCCACTTTTCCCCCAGTTTCTTTTACTCAGATGTCTTTCAGTACCTTGCTACCTCCTTAACCATACCTCCAGGAAAAGAGGAAATTCCAAGTGGATCAGAAGTTTGAGGGGGTGTGCTGGTACTTTTTCAACTGTTGCAGAACAGTCTTGTAGAAGTAAATCTAAAAAGCCTTTTTTTTCTCTGTTAATGTAACAGCTGCCTTGCCAGTTATAGAACACAGATATTATGGTGGGCTGGGGAAGAAGCTGCTTATAGATTGAGAGGTACTGGTATTTTTTGAAACCTCAAACAGGATTATAAACAAGCACAGTGTAGAACTGAAAAGTGATGACGATTATTGCACCCCAAAATTCTGATACTCTGATTTTTTAATGCCTTTTTATGCATTCTAAAACTTTCTCTAATTACAGAACTGACTACTATTGCTAGTTAAATACAGGACCTCAGCTGGAATGGGTGCTGTGTTTTTGTAAAGACTCTAAAAAGGACACTAAGGGGAAGGACAGCCAAAGGACCCAACTGAGGAAGAAGTGTGCTTCAGACTGGCTCAAGCACTGATCTCATCTGCAGGGAACCAGCATGGATACACCAGCTATTCCCCACTCTTGTCCTTCCCCCCTTGTTATACGGATCCAGACTATGGAAACAATTTTACCCAGCAAACTCAAGTAAAGAAACTTTAAAGAAATGTTTTCTAAATGCAGATTATCTATTATCCCCGCAGCATTCTACCAGAAGATCCCCAGGCAGGTTTGTCATCCAGGCTCTTCCCCACCCCCTAGTCAATAAACAAGAGATTCACCATAAACCTAAAATAATTCAGAGCGAGTCTGTTAACTTACTTGTAACTAGGGAGCTTCCCCTTGGTTTCTCGAACATAGGAAAGGTAACATTTCCATAAATCAATGTGTAAAACCTTCATAAGGCATCGCTGAAATAACTGTTCAATACATCAAGAAGACGTGATCAGGATTCCAGATACACAAATTAGGTTTCTACTTTCAAAGCTATACAGTATGAATTAAAATAATCTTTGCAATTATGAGTGAAATTTGCAAGAAAGAGTAAGTTAAACTACTCATTTTTTGGACTAAAGCATATCTGTGCTATGCAAGGGAACTGCAGAGAATTAAGCAGAAAAACTCCTCTGTGCATTTCACAAATTACAGCTTGGTAGCAACAACAAATTTATTTTAGTGATATTTGGCTGTGTTTTTAATAGAGCATTCAGCAACACTACAGTTCTTTTCAATCTGCTTAAGCTTAATCACAAGATACGTGTTCTTTCTATAGAGATATATTACATATTGATAGGACTCACCTTTTCCACTTTGTCATAATTTTTTGCTTTTATCTACAGGGAAGCAGAAAAAAACATCACTTAAGAAACTATTTCAGAATAGTAGGAATATATTTCTTCATACACTACTATAGCATTCTAGTTTCTACTTTGTCCGCCTAAACCCATTACAACGTAACACCATATAATTCACAAAAAAGTAATTAAACAGAAAAATCATGTACTTTGCTTTTTCAGAATTAGCGGGTTTGGGTTTGCTGTTGTTTTTAATTTAGTTTTCACTTCCACTAGGGCCAAAGTTTAGGTATCGGTAGGTGAAGCTGCTTTCCTGTATTCCAGTTTGGAGACCTAGACTTAGCCTCTTACTTCAAGGTACTCTGCTGCCTTAAGTGTATATCCTGACTTGAATACCAAAGCCTCTAGATCAGGATTTAGTAAATTAAGGGTAAGATACCATATTTAAAGAAACTAATAGACTAATAAATGTATTACATTAGAATATTTATTTCTCAAAAGTACATTTTATTATAATATGCTGATGTTGAACAAGGGATTAACAAACCACGGACACCCTGTTTTTAGAAAGCAGACCCCAGCTCTGGTGCTCTCCTCCAGGAAGGCCGAAAACATGCTCATATCTGGGCACATGTGTCATTCAGACAGTACACACACTGCAAGGGTAGAGGGTGAAAGCTAGTCTTGAAGTAACGTGTTGCCTTTCAGACAAGACAAAGAATAGTACAAGACAGACGCAGAGGGCAGACACGCTGCATATATTTATTAGCTCCCGTTATGTTAACATGCTAAGCATGAGGCAGAGACACACTGAAGAAACAAGACTGACAGTGCCTTTGTAAGTTGCTTGTGTGCATTGGAATAAAGACCCTTTAATAAAATAAGGATTCGTTATGCTGTGTTGAATTTTTTTAAAGCATCAAAACTCCCTTTTAAACCTAGTAGCTCTTTGTTTACTTAAGGATTCACAGCTTTTATTATGGTGTGTAACATGAGAGCCGCAGAAGCAGCTCTGAAAGCCTTTCCTTTTCCCCCACAAAGCACAGTGGTAGGCAACAAACAGCATCCTTTTGCACCAGGTATTATACCATTTCTGTAACATTTCCATTCCAAAGCACAAGCGAATTTCTAATGCAAGTGCTAAGAAACATCAACTCATCTGCAGGAGGCCTAAAATAAGTATGTCTCATACTGTACCTGTGTGCTGCCTGTCCTGTTTGCTGCTTCCTAGATTCTATACTCCTGCAACACCCCAGCTCCAAGAGTCCTAACAGAGCATCCCCCTTTCTCTCACTCCTGAACAAGATTGATTAACATGAGAGAATTCAAACCAGTTTTGCAGGAAAACTTTTAAAGGCGTACATTGCAGACCAGATCCTGGTGTCTGTACTGCTTTCGAACTGGAACAGTGGCCTGCCCAGGTTAAAAGAATTCCACAAAATCCAGGTTTGCAGAAAGTTAATCCTAATTATACTTGAAACACAAAATTTTCAGAGCCTTTTTGCAAAGAAAAATTCAGTTAAAAGATAGCTAACCAAAGAAATGACTGATTATAGAAATAACAATGCTCTGAAATAACACTGAACTGAAAATCAGGAGGCATGTCCATGCTACAAAGAACACCTCTAGCCCTTGCAGTAAGACACACTGACCCAACACACCCACAGGGACATACCCTACTGTCACTTTCTCACAGCTTTTTGTGAGTAGAGCACCATCCTTCACCTTTAAAAAGCACTTGGAGCAAGTGTAGGGTTTTAAAGACAGATGGCTTTTGTGGACACAAATTAAGGAGTCTGATGCTGCCCTATTTCTAATTGCAGGAAAGTAAATTCTTGTATTTTATTTTTTTTCCTCCACTGTGAAGTCCAAACAAGACATCTCTCAGCTTTACTTCATCCTTTTTTTGACACTAAGAGTAACATTTCAGGTTCCTCAGCACCTGTTACAATATAACAAAAAGGATTCAACTACCACTGAAGAGTCAGAACTCAGTCTACACCTCCCATCCCTGCAAAGCCTTTTATCCTTGCTCACTGAGTGGAAAAGAACAAATGAATCTTGGTTTGTATGTCTAGCACAGAGTACAGCTGCCTGCCTGCTTGTACTTACTCAAGGAAAGTCTTCAGTAAGACAAGACTCCACAACCAAAACTCACAGAGGGAATCCCAAGTACAAATCCTTTCTTTGTGAAACTAAATAAAATTAATCCATCGCTTTGTTGCCCACAGAAGGCATCACCTTGTAGTTATTCAATAATGAGACCCAAAATAATTTTTAAAAGCTCAAAATGAAAAGCTGTAAGCAGGTAGAGCAAGGCTTAGCCTTGTAAAAAGTGTTTTGCACATCCACCCAATGTTAGAACAGAGCAAGTTCCTAGTTGTAGCTGACAGGGCTGTGCATGCTCTCTCCCTGCCCCTCTGTCACCCAAAATCCAAATGACAACTATTACTCAGCAGAAGTGACCTAAACTGACCTCAGTAATTGTATACAGCATGAGGTAAGTGCACAAGTAAACGGTAATCCCACTTAATTGCTTATTACAGCAACTTTATTAGGGCCTGGCAGCACTGTCATCCAGAATCATCAAAAGACAAAAGCACACAGGGTACTTATCCAATAGCCATACAAGCACTTCCAACAACCAAAGACCTTGAAAAGCAAAATATTTTGCTATGGAAAAAAAACTATATTTGCATGTGTTATGACTCAAACAACAAAGTATTTTCTACATAATCATCAGATATATGAAAAGCCACTGACCACATCTGGATTTGTCAGTGTTATATATTTCTTAGATCAACACAAGTGGTCTGATACAGACATCTGAAAACTCACGATATCTTAGTACCATTGACATTAGGAGGCTGGAGATTGGTAGGATTTCTTAAAAATGAAGGAAAAGAAAAATCACTATTGGCCAATGCTTACTGTGTCTCTCTCTCAATGAAGAGTTTTTATGAAACCCTCAGAGCAGGAGGGCAGAGCAGCTATACCTCCTCACAGGCACCTGTTTTGCATTACTTGGATCACCACACCCAAGCAAACATGCTGGCAGCCCTGGCTCATCAGGGATGCCACAGGGACGGGGAAAGCCCATCACCAGAGAGCGCACATACTGCCTCCAGGAAGCATCATCATACAGTTATCTTACATTTCTTGGTTTTCCTATTACAGGTACAGGACCAGGCAGTGACTAGTGGACAAGCATTAGGGGACTGACATCAGTACTGTAGTTTTGTCCTTGAAGGAAAACATAAAGTTTAGAATAGATTATCAGTTTGTAACACTGTATTTCTATTCTGACTACTTTAACTCAAGAAGTAGGTGTTACCCGCATGAAGGCTAACATGCAAGAGTGTCTCCATCACAAATACAGCACCTACATAATGAGCTTAGGCATACTGTCATTCTAAGGAAGAACTGGTATATATGAATGTCTCCCCTCCATCCTCAAAGATTATACACGGGCTACCTAGTCTGACCACCTATACTTAATCATCTGACCTTGCCTTCCCCTGCCTGTGACAATGAGAAATTCCACCTGTTTTGCTGAAAGAGTAACTTTAAATATGATGTTCCAACAGGAAATTTAAGTCACTACTGTATCAGCTTTGTGAAAGACCAATTCATAATAACATGGTCAAATTTCTTCCCTGAATATACAACATGATTCCCTATAATGAGCTTCAAACATTCAAGGGCAAAATTTAATGCACAAATTACACTGCACTTCACCCTTTTAACAGACTTACTACAAGACATATGTGTCATTTATGATTATGCAATGCAAGTAGTTTTATTAATCTAGAGATTTTAAGACTACTTCCTGGTATCTGGCAACGTAGAACACAAGCCTAAAAACTGCCCTAGTTTTTATTTCAACCTTTTCAGCATTCCTTGCTTTGGATTAAGCCACTGAGGAAGGAAGGCTAATACGTGGTAGTTAAAGACCTATTTCTATATCCAAACTCCATCTTCTTTTTAAATGGACATTTTCCAAGGAAAACATTTATTTTCTCAAACGTGAAATCTAATGTTCCCTTATCCACTGCCTCCAGCTCTCCCATTGGTGAGGTAGATCCTGCCCTCTCCCCACTACCCCTGCACTGCTCTTCAACATTTTTTGGAACTTTTTTTGGAAGAGGAGCCCAAAGAGGAATGCTATGCATCAATGGCAGCCTGCTATAGGCAGAGGAGCTCACTGTGCAACACCTATATTCATTCACAGTTAGATGATGAGGTATGAGATCAATAAAAAGTTAAGAATTTAAAAATAAAATCAGAATCTGTGTTGACCATTTACCTGTTTATTTTTTTGCATCTTGACTATTAGGGTAAAATAATCAACTACCCACTGTCAAACCCAGTAATATGGCTCTCTACCAGTATAGCAGGTGTAATAAAATACATTCCCATTGCTCTACCCATTTCCAGAACACAGGCTAGGGCTGGCTGGTGAGATGCTCACACTCCCAATTACAGACTAAATGCTGTTAGGAGGACAGCAGTTCAAACTTTCAGACTGCCTCAAAGAAATGTAATCTTTAAAAGAATGGAGTGAGTGTAACAAGCCAATTCCCTCTTCTATCTTTAGCACATTCAGTCTTCTGCTATTTGCTGAAGCTTCCAGCTACTGACTAATTGCCTGAGCACATAACAGGATAAACTCGTTTTCCTACAGGTCAAATAACAGCAATTACTTTTGCAAATAGCAAACCAAGCCCATTCAAGTACATGAAATGCAGGCAAAATGCAGGAGTAATGCTGCACTTGCATGTGGCAATTAACCCGAGGAGGCTGGACTGTAACTGCCTCAGTAAGTGAATGTAAAATTCACATATGCTGAAAAAAGCACATATTTCATTTGTGCAAGATATTTCAAAGCTTAACCAATGAAATCCTTTATTTAAAACATCAGCAGATAACTGTAGACGTAACTTCCGTAATATACAATTTTAGTACAATTTGTACCAGGTAAGGATTGAATTATTTAGTATTTCTGCAGTCTTCATTTGGAGTTGTGATATTCCTTGTGAAAACGTAGCTTTTATCTTGCTATTAGTAAAGACTGCAAAGACTACAGAGTACACAGAGTATGGGAAATCTCATTTTCTCAAAATGGAATGAGATGCTAAGTATTTTCATTCATTATGGTGCAAATTTTTACATTCACATGTGTCTCAATTTCAAAACCCGCCATAAAATGGGATTTGAAAAGTTCCTTAAAATTATTCTAAATTAAATGCCTCCAACTACTATTACATAAATTCTGGAGCTTCCAGAACCATGGCATTGCACTAACATTTAAAAGTAACATTGTTTACACTAGATATATTATCACTTCAAAAACAGGAGGCAGTCACAGCTGCCATGTATTTTAATGGCTACAATGTAGACTGGAAAAAGAGCACCATTTTGCAGTCTACTTCAGAGGACAACTAAGAAGAGATCATTTCAGTTGGAAGGGACCTACAATAATCATCTGGTTCAACTACCTGACCAAAAGCCAAAGCATGCAAGGGCAATGTCCAAATGATTCGCCGATCGGCGTGGGGTATCAACCACCTCTCCAGGAAGCCTGCTCCAGTGCTTAACAAATCACGCTTTCTGATCATAACCACCTTTGAGGTTTCACAGTTCTTTCCTGATTGACAAACTAGTGGTCTATCACATACACTATCATATCTTTATATGTATATATACTTTGAATTTGTTCACAGTATTTAAGAATAAACTTTTCAGTAACTAAGAATAATGAACAAGACTTGTAATTCTAAAAATTCAATTACCACTTAATATCCTGCATACACATACACAAGAACAGGCACTTACTGAGCAGCTAGTGAAAACTTTCAGCTTTCAGATGCGTCAGGAAATAAATTAATGCAGAAGAATACATGAATACAATATCCTTAGATGTCCACAACCTGCATTTTAGAACTGCAGTTACACAAGGACTGAGAATCGGGACAACCTTGCTGAACAAACTTACAGTAAACAAAGTGATCCAGAAGTGAAGAAAAATTAATGCATTGCAGTAAAGTAAGTGAACTTTGCTACTAATAATACAGTTTGGAATAGAACTATCTAGCCCACCTTAACTCCTAAATATCTACTCTAAAGAAGAACAAGGGCTTAATTAAAAAAAAATGTGCTTTATTTTAGTAATTAATTAATTATTGTGCTTTAGTTTACACCTTAGTGCAATTTGATTTCATTTCCACATATAAACAAATCCCTAGGACTAGTGTCTGCCTTTGCTCCCTCACAGAAATAAATGTTGGCCTCTTGGTCCTGCAGTGAGACACTTAACTCACTTAATAACCTGAAAAGTAAACATTTTCAGGCACCACTACTGAGAGAACAGCCAGTAGCTGTACAGAGAAATATTTACTTATAGGCAGCCTTAAAAAAACAGAAGTTGAATGGTGACAAACCTGTTAAAAGATTTTTCTAGCTGGTGAATGGTACTGAACTGCAATCACTGATTCATTATCTCCTGTATTTCTGATGTCACATATACTTCTCTTTTTTTTCTTCCTTTTGCTTTCAATCTGGACTATAAAAATCCAGAAGCAGCATATTCAAGTATATTTCCTCTTTCTTCCAATATATTGTATTCTACTACTGTACCTTTTCATTATGCTTGTGTGTTTTATTTCTTTTCCAGAACACACTTTCAGATAACAAAAAAAAACCCAACAACCAACTCAGACTTGCAGTTATGTTTAAACACCACCCCGACTCATGTTATTACTTGCACTACAATTTCCCTTCCTGACAAACTGAGCCCCATTACTGGAAATCTCTTTTGAATTACTGTAACTCAAACCTGCAGACAGCTCTTTCCAAGTCATGAGAAAAAGCGCACTCCATGCCCTTAAAAAAAAAAGGGCAAACCAAAATCAACTTCAGTTATCTATTACTTCACCACCCTACGGATGTGACATTCAAAACTGCCTAGAAATTGGGGGTGAAGACAACAGCTATTGCATCTAAACTTCTGTTTACCTACAGTACTGCCTCAGTCTACTGAACTGAACTGCTCTTTACTGTACTGGGAGAAGATACACATCTAGAGCTCAAATAAAGCAGCAGCACTGACAGCTTTTCTTCCTTGTTCTATTTCTTCAAACTTTTCCATGCAAAATGATTGCTTCCTCTACAAGTGTTTTAAGACAACTGTCCCCACCCAACAGAATGCAGTATTATATGTATAACAAATAGCTATGCTTTCCTCTACAGATAACTTTTCATGTATCTGCTCTTGACTTAGTGTAAACAGTTTTTACATGCCAATCTGAAAAAAAACAACAGACCGGAAGACCTCTTTAATAAGCACCTTGTATTTGTGGTCATACAATGTATTGTAGATGGAACAACTACTTCCTGGTTAGAGAAACTACACTATCAATCACTGGTTACTTTAAAAGAAAAATTGTAGAAATTTTGATTCATTCTTTAGACAATTTTTTTTCTCCCATGTTACCTTTTGCTCAGTTTGCATTGAACAGCTTCACAGAGCCAGAGATACTGCTCCTTACCCATTGACTTCACCTGACTGGGCTGCACAATAGTAAATACACGTCATTACCTTCCACATTCCAAAACATGCCTGTAAAACTCCAGCAGCCTACCAACACACACATTACTAAGAGCACTGAGACCTACCACACATCAGGAAGATGCCTTTCCTACTGTCCACTCAGCACTACTCAAGAAAACAAGAACTTCTCTTAGGTGTTTAGACCTTGCCACGCACAAACATGTTTTCTGTAACAGCATCTAGCTTTATGCTTGTAACTGGGAAGTACAAGCTACCTACTTCAATCATTTTTCCAACTAATTGGAAACAATTAGTTCTTTGCTCCTTTGACCTGAATTTTACTGTACAACCCATCTCTATCTATGGTGCCAATTCTTTATATCTTCCTCAAATCAGAAAAATCATTTTTTTTATTTAGGCAATTTGCCTATTAACAAATGTAATATCTGTATGAAGTAATTTACATTTAATAGAAGCACCTTTCTATTTTCCACTCGTTTCTAACCAGGTACAACCTCATACCTAGTTTTCCAATTTGTCACAAATCTCACTTTAATAAAAAGTCGATTTCCAACATGCCCTGGGGCTTGTAATTTCTTCCTCAATTTCACACTCACTTTGAGGCACAGAAGAAAACAACACCCCACATTCACCTGCAAACTACCATGCTTCTTTCCTGACTTATGCATTTTGGTTCTTCTGATGTACTTTAGTTCACTTCTTCTTCCCATTCCTGTTTTTCAATGTCTTTTTTATTTTACAGAAGCAGTGGAAAGTTTCAAAATGTGTTTTCAGATGGCTACCATTACCAGTTCTATTGATATGCTTTTCAGCTATTAGGTTGTATGTCATTTCAGAAAGCAGCAGTGGGTTTTTTTTTCACCTAGAATTAAATTTATATTGGTTTAACTCCCAGAGGAAAAAATTATAGGATTCACAAGCACATATAGCACCCATGGAGCACAAGAAAATTCATTAAATATGACAAAATGCAGTGAGGTAAATTGAAGACTTGCTGTCTTATCTCTTGGCCAGGTCTTTACAGTTAAAAAGTTTATTTAAGAAGGAAGCCTAAAAGCAAAAAATTTGCCCCATCCTATTGGCCTAGAAATCCCTAATTTGTAAACTCAGAATAAATTACAGTAATTATCCACCTCAGTTGTATATCATAACCAAACAGTTCCTCAGCAGAGGCAATGGAACTGGACATATGTGCTCCTCTAATGCTCGTTCTCAGCTAATTTAGTAGGATACTAGCCATTGCTATCTTACACAAGGCTGTGAAATTGAGAAGCATAGATACCCTGCAGTCTGCCATCACCACTAGTGAGGACTAACCCCACAACCCAAGATAAAAACTCCTTACAATAATAAGACCTTAAGAACAAAGGAGGGATCAGATCACTGCAACAGATTACAGATCATAAAGGGTGAGACATCACTAGGAAAAACAAAAACTAATTGTTTCATTACACAGTTCTCACACCTTACAGCAGTCTAAGAATTTTAAGACCCTTCTTTCAGAATTGTATAGTTGAATTTCATTTCTATCAGAAATCATTATAGGAACATAGCTCATTAAAAAGATCATTCCTCTCTTTGATTTTAGAATCCTCAAAATAGTTCAGAGAAAATAAGAAAGCAAAATTTGTAAGAAAGTGGTGATGTACTATGTAATTTGATGAAAAAGCTGAGGAAAATAGGACATTTTAGGGGACATTAAGTTCTCTATTCAGTTTATAGTTTGATAATTTCTTGGTGCACTCATTTGAGTAGTTTTGATATATTCTTATAATACATACATAAAAGTACCAAAAAGTAGTTTGATAACCATAACTAATTCACACTGAATTACTGTATTTCAGAAAATCTATTTTTGTAGAATGCAGTTATCAAATAATGGCAATTTTTGTATGAAAGGTTTTAAGAATTCTCCATTCATTTAGAAAGATTATATATTAACAATACATCTGAATAAGCCAGAATTTCAGAGATCTTACTTTTTTAAGGGGACCCTTGAACAGCTATTTTAAAAAAGTAACACACCTAGAACACTGCGAAGATCCCTTAAACAATCTCCACAATGACTTAGCAAGAAGGGCTAGTAGTCCAAAATGAAGATATCTTAGGACCAGATGTATGGCCAAATTCAGTGGGAGGCCTCACATTAATCCCTCCCATCTCCTAGCATAGAACCAGTCTAATAAAGGTTCTCCCCAAAATAAAGATAGCCAAACAAGCAACTCTCCTAAGGAAAAGGAATGCAAGTTGCTCGAAGAGTAAAAAATGATACTAGGAAATGTAATTGTATCATACAGCATAATCTTCTTACTTTTACAACATTAGCACAAGACTTAGCTTGGCCTGTCAGCAAAGAACAAATTGTTCTTATTTTGTCTCCACAGCTGGAACATGAAATGCAGTTTTCCAGTAATTTGTTGCAAAACAGCTTGAAGAATGGTTCTCAAACCTATTACACTTGTCCTAAGCCTCCAAAGGCGCCATGGGGCTCTGGTGTGTGACTACAGCATACAGCTATATCATCACAGGAAAACAAGAAGCAGAAATCTAAGAGTTAATAGTGGGGAATAATAATGCTCAGGCACAAGTCATTCTCTGCAACTGCATCACAGCATCGATTTGCAGTTGACAGAATGAACAGCATGAAAACTGCATTACAAAAGAAACCTTATTAAACCCAAACCAAGTGCACTTTAACTGCAATTCTACAAAAATAATCTTGTAAGGAGGAGATCTGGGTCCTGGCTTTACCATGGATCTCCTATACAATCATGAAGATACATTTATTATGTCAGTCATATACTAAACTGGGAAAATAATCCGCCTCATATATAAGATTAACCTAATGGCTGTGCTGGTTTTATTCTACAGCAACGAGATATTCCAGCTGAAGTTCAGGGAATTAGTGCATTTTTCTAATATACGCAACTGTCTCAATAAAAACCTTCATGTCTGTCAAAAATAAAGGAAATTCTCTATAGTTTCCTTTCTGAGAATGTAAATTCTTATTCATAGTTTTTGAAAAGTCTCATCTATAATGTTAAAAAAGAAAGGGTATTTATTACAGAATTGAATTTCCAAATTTGTCTGAGAAGGAAACTAAATTAATTGTGAATGTAGCATTCATTGCTTCCCTTCAGCATACGAGTTTTACATGCAGGGTCTTCTCAGAATCTAGTTATCAATTCTGGACTGCTCATAAATAACCTAAACCAGAACCGTAGGAACAATGCACATCTTTTCAGTTAAAGACCTAACCCAAAAACATTTAACTGGCTAGACTGCACAACTATTCTGTGACCCGTGTTTCCGTAATACTTGAATTCGAGTGTAATTACTATCCCAGCTAATCAGACAGCTTAGTATATTTAATCTCCTTCCAGGTTTCTAGAATATTTAAATGCTATACTGCTTTCCCCACTTAAAACACTGTACAAGTACAGTTTTTAAAATTGCTTCCTCTTCTCCTTCCCTTTTAAACTTCAGCTTGATGCCTCCAAAGTTTAAAGCTAAGCCTCCTAGGCTTCCATCTATGGGAATAATCCCACTATTCATAAAACAATATAAAGACAAAAATATATGTATAGCTACTTCTAAATCAATGTAAGTTGATACTGGTGTTTAGGTAACTTATTAAGCTACTGTATGCCTGAATAATTGTCTACATAGAAATGCACTGAAGTTGGAAAATAAAAATAGATTATTTATTCCCATGCTTTAAAAATGAAAGGTACATAGGTGACGTTTCTGCTGAAGGGGAGAGGTGTTAGTTCTACACTGAGGTCTTTAATTTTACAGCTCAACTAAAAATAACTTTTATGTGAGTTTGGTTTGTGAGTTAGGGTTTTGTTTTTATATACTCCACACAATAAGATTAAAACCCATTTAAGTCAGCTGTACATTTTATACGATGAAAGACATAAAGACCATTCAATACATTGTTCCTATTTCAAATTAACTGGTATTGGATTAGCAGGGAAGAGCTGCTCTGACTTCAGATTTCAAAAATGTCATGTGCTAAGATTCATTTCACATGCAGCTAGGCAGGGACATTTACAGTTTACTTCACATGTCATGAGAAAGATGAAGAGCAAAAGTCCATCACAAAAACAGTACAGAAATTCATGCCCCTTGTAGCCTGGCAGAAAAAAAGATGTAATACAACTGACATCCCAAGTTTCCACCTACCTCTCCCCATCTCAATATATGTAGAGAAGAAATACCAGAAGTTAAAGGTCAAGTATTTATTTTTGAGACTCTGATTTTGAAGTGATGAAACTCACTGGCACAGGTAAATCCCTAGACTTGCCAAAGAAAGGTTAGCCTTGACCTGTGAGCTAGTAAGAAAACCCTGCTTAATGACCAGAAATAGAAGTGTTACTTTTACGCCTACTTACACAGAACAACTAGAGCTGGTAGTTCTGCCCCTTGATAGAGAACACTCAGGACAACTAGTTTCTTTTCAGCAAAGCTCTGTTTGTTACTAATTTCTGTCACTGTTTGATACTCATGTTTGTCACTTCTCACAGAGAAAAAACATCCAGTCTGATATTTCTTCCCCCTACCCCTCAAATAAAGCATTTTGTGGCTCTTCTGCTGCAACTGATGATTCAGAAACCCAGAGTAGCATTATAAAACCTTCTGTAAAAAAGATCCTCTTTAGTAGGCAGAGAGCAGATAATTATTTGATTCAGACTGTGAGCACGTCACACTAGCTACAATAGATTGTTACGTAGCCAAAGGCCGGACAGAAACCCACAGAATACTTTCAGATAGCACTTGCTTTAAAGAATGATGCAAAATGCCTGCCAGTTTCAAGCACTGCATTAAGAAAACAGTAGGCAAGTTCTCAGCTGATTTCTTACATCTAATTTGCACATAAATGCACCAGGAATCTCAGAAACACTCAGTTCTTTTGAGTTCTACTGTGTGGCTTTAAAGCAAGATGCCAAGAGTGATCTGTTGTAAAGACACCAAGCACACAATACTAAACTACCATCATCTGTAAGAAGTGATGTTAACTAACACAGCAACTTAACTAGTAATCTGTCACTGGTGGGAAATATTTGGTTGACTATTAAAGAGAGAACTGTTACCAAAACATAATTTAAACTACCCAAATGGAGAAGATGCAGCTCACAGTAAGGCAGGCAAGGTTCTCAGGAAAAGATGTGAATTTTCCCTCATTCGAACTTCAGCCTGGTGTTGGAAGAGGCTTGTGCTTGGCTTGGTTCTGGGGCTATGTCATAGTGATGCAGCATGCTTACAAAAATCCAGTCTGAAGACTTAGGAACAGGGTGAAGCATCACTACCAAACCGCCGTGATTCACTCCATCAGCCAGCACTTGAGCAGAGAACTGACCTCCAATAAAACTCTTAGAAGAAAACTCAGCTCACACAGGTGAACACCATAGCAGTTTAGACAGTTTTCATTAACTGCCAGCCCAGGAGAAAGGCAAAGCACAGATAATAATACTGAGTTCAACTAGTTAGTGTTACTAACTGTAGGTCAAGATTGAGGTGTGATAGAAGCCCAAAAGCACACTTTAAGGACAACAAAAAATATCTGACCACAAAGTTTTTGCAGAAATTTCACACCACCGTCATGCAGACTGTTTAACATCACATCAGCGCAGTCTCTTCACTGATTCAGACCAAAGATTAACAAGAATTATCAAACTTACTGAGATAAACCTATGTTTCTCTCACTAGTAAATTATCTGGGGGTAAACCCGAATTTTAAGAACCTCGATAAAATGAAAACATGTAGTGTCAAACTCTGTGCCTTTTTTGTCTATAAACAGGTTAAATTTCTCATCCAAGTTTGGTTTTTTTTTTTCTGGCATTATGAAGAAAAACTTACCTCCATCTGCTTAGTGCCAGAAAAAGATTTATGCTGAATTAAGAGTCTGACAGCTAATTTCAAACTTAATCTGTACTTCCTTTTTAATTTCCCATCTTTAACATACAAAGAAAAGCAGAACAGGGATTTAATTTTAAGTTACATCTTCTGTAGGAGATATTCACACTGCCCATCCTGCTCAAGTACTCCAGTGCAGAATTTGACTTGATATAAAGATACTGATAGCATTTCCCTGAGGAATGCTACCTAGTGGACAGTAACGGGCAAGTAACATATACTTACCAGGGCGGCAATGCCTTTGCTAGGGAGTAGAGTAGGGACTGAGAAACTGCTCTATATTAAGCATTTCAGCTTGCACCCACAACATTCTTTTCAGGTAACTTGGATATAAAATTTATGCAGTAGGGACTATTTTAGAGTGCATTTTTACAAAGAAAACCTTAAGCAGCTAGCAAGGTTGTCAGGGGCATGCACTTGTACTTTCAAACATTTATCCCAGTCTATTTAAAACCAGCCCACTTGAAATTTTACATCATTATAAATATTGTGTATTTCCTTTCAGTTACTTTTTATATGATTCTCACTCACCATTACCACGGAGTGGTTTTAGCACAATTTTACAATTAGACAAAATTTACAATTCCCAAAGCCACAGTCACCATATTAGAATGGGGGAATTCCCACAGTGAAGTTAAAGCCACTAGACTATGGCTCCTTGTGAGGTTTGTCATTCTAATTCAATATGATGAACATGTTTCTTCATGTATGAACTTGTCAGAACTATTAAGTTAGGCAGGCAGACTTTGAAAGCACTCTGCTTGTATTAAAACCATTAGTTACTGCAATATGCGCAGAAAATTTGGGGAGAGAGCTCAACTGGCATGGCCTAGGAACGGAAAGCTGCAAGCTGAACTACAAACACAATTTTCTGTAAATTTATCCACTGTAACTCATCTTCAACTTATACTAATTGCATGTTAGTAAAAGTGCATTAGCACTCTAAGAAGATGAAAGCCTACACATATTACATCACCATCGTTCTGTTCTTCACAATAGCAACATCAACGAGAGGGCTTCTTAGACCTCAAGCCCCAGCATGGTATATGTAAGTACAATTTTATCTTCTAAGTATCTGTGATACAATACAAAAGAGCAAACAATAGTGATTAACTAAACCAAGTTTCAAGGAAAGTCTAAATGAAACTCATTCAGAACTCTTCCATACTGCATATCATAGGCTACTAAACGTTTTTGCGTGCTTTACAAATGAAATGTCATTACAATCTCACCAGCAACTACGCAGCTGCATAAGCATAAATAAGCAATGTTAAGAGCACAGGATTCCCTTTACAATAATTCAGATGTATAAAGGTTTGTCATGGGATTAGTTTGGGATTTTCTTTTATTTTTATTTTTTTTAAATAAAAAAATCAGGGAACTTACAGGAAAGTGGAAAACAGTTACAATGATTACTAGGGAATCCCCCCTCCCCCTGCTTTCTGTCCCATCAGAATTGTAAGTATGACACTTAAATCCAAAGAACACATCTGAACTGTCCAAAACCAGCTTCTTGATAAGAACTGCTAGACCCTCATCATCTGAAAGATGAACAGTAAGGGCATATTGAAAATATAAGGCTCACAAGAGTATCTGGTAATCCGCAGTTCTTAGAGCAAATACACTTCCAATTGTGCCCATGAAGACATACAAAAATAATCTTCTGATAGATAGGAGAGGAATGGAAAAAAGGTAGGCCAATATTGGGTTCCAGACAACAAAAGCAAAGCAGGAAACCTAGCTCGCTCTTTCCCACTCGTTTACATACTACATCAAGTCACGTTTCTGCACTCAGACTAAAGCTTCATATAGTAAAAAAATCTCCATTCCTTGTTATTCTAAATATATGCCACTTGGAGATTATGCACAAATTATTTCTGAGTACCCAAAAACTTCAGTAATCTAAGCAAATTATCTGCAGATTTGCACTGCTCTGCTGCTCATACACTCAGATTTCTATTTAGTATGATTTTAAAAGAACATTAATTATGTTGTGTGACCTTATTACACAAACATGTATATACAGATTGAATACGTGTACACAGAGAGATTCCTCAGCCATCCACAGGCATGGAACCGACAGCTTTCATTTAGCCATAAAAACTACAATAATCAGAAGTCTCTCAGTGAATTTGAAATGGTGCATTTTGATTGTTCTTCTTACCTCCCTTTCCAACTCTGGAAATAGTAAGTACACCTTCATTTATATATTTTATTTGCTTCTTACCCATCACTTGGTTAACAAGTACGCCTGTACCTATTGTGAACCACAACAATGGCCTTAATGAAAGCTGCAAGAATGCAGAGTTTGACAAAAGAACATTTGTTCCTCTCCTTCATATAGCCTGAAAGCAGATTTGAGATGAATGGTATCCGTACTGAGACAGGACAAGTCACTTCATAATTCAAACTCCAGTTTGAAACTATTTTGAAAATGTAGTTTAAGAGTTCCTAAATTAAGAGAGAATTTAACTGGAAGTTTTACCAGCACTCGTACATACATTAGAAAATGCCACCAACTACAGCCAGTGTTACACATTTTATCTCTCCAAGCAGGAGAAATTAATAGAAAACAGTTCATTGAAAGGGCCTAGTCCCCTTTGCTAAGGAAAACAAAACAAATACCCAGCTGCAGCTAAGTTGTCCTTTTTCCTATTTGGTCACATTATGAACAATTTAAACTTCCTTAGTTTCATGTACAAATGTAGCTCCACTGAGCACAATGAAGTCAGCTAACGTATTACACTGTCTGTTTCATCAGTAGGACAACACATAACTACACATTTGCTGCTCCATATTTGTAAATCTAACCCATTTTAATCTGAGTAAAGAACTCATTTGTAGTTTGAAAGTTAAGAGCAGTGTTTGAAAATCTATACTCCTAGAACAGATGACAGCTGAAGCAAGTTGATGACTTTGCTGCAGTATGGACATACAAAATAGGCAACATTCTGCAAGTTATCTTTCTAGTCCAAACATATGACTTCCCAAGTACTGTTTTTTTAAAATATATTTAATTTTCATATTAAGCAATATGGAAGTATCAGGCTGTCTCTAAATAAGTTTGTTCTGCTGTGGTCATGGGTTAACACATTGAAGAGTGTACAGGCATTTCTCCTCCCAGTTATGTACTAGTTAGTTCTTATTCTCCTTTTCATGCACTAATACAAACCATGGGGAATTGGAAAGGGCAAGCTGCCTTCATTATAAAGTCTTAAGTTGCATACAGTCATCTTGCAGGAATCAAATGAGTTAATACAGCTGACCCTTCACCATACTACTAAATTTTTCAAATCAGTTGATCCAGAGCAACATTTTGAATGGAAAAAGCCTACAGAATTTAGATACATGCCTAAGTTCCATAACTGTTTTGCTGAAACACAGAGCAAGTGTGAAAGGAGTTAAACTGCCAAGCCTCCTCAGCATATCACCAATTCTAGCTCTCTTTCTTTTGGAGAAAGTCAAAGAATTTAAAGTTCAAAAAGCCTTTATCAGTTTACAGAACAAGTTACAGGATCTATTAACAGATCAGCAATGTGTGCTCAGTGGAACCTATGAAAAATGAAAATTACTATAGGGAGCCCATCACATGGCTTAGTACAATCTGCTTCCCAGGGAACAGACCCAGATGACATGTTTACACTTCAGGTCAGAAGTGAGGTATATTAAAGAGTTAGTTTCAGAACGCAATAAGACTCCACTCTACAGTACTGAAAACTGTCCACAAAATAAATTAAAAAACTCCATCCTTCTACTACTAATTCCTATCTTTAAAAATTAAAACTTTCTGATGCCACAGCTCAAATGAACTCTGGAAATGCTCCCATGCTTCTATGCTGGGCACTACCAAACTAGTTAAATCCCAATACTGTCTAAATTCAAATCACTGTAACGTATTCTTGTGTAGTTAACTGCATGTATATAATGTGTCATGAAAAAATGTGAATGGTGCCTTTACAACTATACACCAATGCATGTAATTTCTTCTCACTTTTGAATCAGTTTATGTAAGAAAGGAAAAATGTCCAAGCATACAGTATTAGGTATACGACACTTCACTGCAGAAGTCTGAAATTGCTACTGGATGCAGAGCACCTGAAACGTTGAAGCCATCAGTGAGAAAAAGCATATCCTAACAAGGAATAAAACCAATGCACACTCTTGAGTGAAAAACGTTTGTACTAACTGGACACAGGAATGCCACAATGGCTCACCTTCAGAGTTTCTAGCTAAGAGAAGCCACTGTACTTCATGCACAGCAGTGACTCAAAGCCTTTTCATAGTCTGCAGAGAGATTCTGCAGTAAATAAAGTCAAGCATTGTTTTATGTAGTAGCACTAGTAGACAAAGCTTAACAGAAGGTGTTCTCTCAGCCATAAGGCTTCTCAAAATCTGGATAAGAGCATCAGGTAACTCAACCAGCTGACAAGCTGGAAGAGATGTAGAAATGAATGAAAAATTACCATTGGAGTTCCCTAACCCATGCAGATAACCAATCTGTAGTCAATACAGGGCACACAAGAAAGCCCTGTATTTTAATTCTGATTCTTTCAGGTTCAGAAATGGGAAAGAAGCTGAAGTTTGTGCGTGACCTAACACGCACATATTCCCCCCCCAAAGCATCAACAGAAGGATAAGCAAATGACTTCAACAAAAGAAAGCACACAATCAGGAAAGTTTCCACTGTCCTTGTTACATTTGAAAGCAAGACTTCAAAAGTGCAGTGAACAAGTTCTGTACAACTAACACTTCAAACAGGGATGTTTCTGTCACCCCACACAGAAAGAATACAACAGAACAGGAAGTAGTTCACGTTTATTCATGTGAAAAAACAGCAACACACTATAGAAAGGATTTAGAGTAATCTCTTCATGAGGCATCACTTCCACTTAAAAAATCTGAATTCCTAAGACTTTCCCATGATATTTTTTATGAACGAATACAAAAAACAGAATCACGAAAAAACTCACTAGTGATGTACCACACATCTTCTGAAACTGTGTCAGTTATGTGGATAGCTTTCTGATATTAAACAACTTGTAGAACCATGGCCACTATGCAAGATGTGCATGCCTGTATTTACATATTGAGTAGAAAAGACAAGAAAGAAGTTGCATTCAGTTTCTAGTGCAAGTCTAAAATAATCACACAGACAGAACAACATTTATTAACAGGAATGGAACAGGTCCACACATGTATAGGAAAAGGTCATAAATAATACAGCTGTAAAAAAGATTAAAAATCTCAGACTGAGGTAGGTAGTCAAGAATGTGCAATATGGATGTTTGTACAGAGCACCTGTACAGCTGCTTTTCAGAAGCTGAAATTTAGTCTATGAGACTCATGTGACTAGTGGGGTGGGCATGGATCATAATGGGCATGACTTCTATTAAGAAACTAACAAAGATCAGCCAGAGATATATGCAATATTCTCAACTGAAAGCACTACTAAACAGAATCCCAGTCAAGAAGTCTACTCTACTTTGACTTCCCATCACTCCAACTTCATCCTGACAGAAGTCAGGTTCCCATTTTTCCCTCAACAGAATTCTGGTGGTTCATATAACAATTTCTTTCTGAACTCAGAATTGGATTAAAGTAAAACAGGGGAAGAAAATGCTTTAAAGAAACACAAACATTTTAAACAAAAACAATCATTTTTCTAAATGGTTTTATTTACATTTTTCATATACATGTTAAATGATACATTCTGACTAGTATTCACACCAGTGTGAATTACATGAATTAAAGATACTGATGTATTGCATATGATGAAATGCAAAACAATCAACCCTAAGCTTTGGTCCCATCATTTGATTGCTCATACAGCATCTGGTTTGTTATCACGACATCTAAAATCAAGTGTTCATATCAAACAGAAGTGAACAAGTGTATCAAACGAGTGTACCTAGTTTCATTTCATTAGAACAAGCAATAACACAGAAGTCTTACTTGCAAAATTTGCAAGACAAATATTAAGACATTAACAGCCAAACACTTTACACGCATGTTACTAGCTTTGTATTTATTGTTTCTAGACTTAGGTTTTCACAGCTGTCTTGCGCTTATGATTTTTAAATTTTTAATTGTGTCAACCTTTCAACCCCTACTAACAACAGTGCAAAGTGACCAGGCTATAAAGTAATATACTCAACAACAAAAAAAAGTAAAAAGGTGTGGTGCGAACTGGTCTGAAACACTCAGGACAATTACAGAGTTTAATTATTGTGCTCAAAGAGGATTTTCAACCTGGTGATTTCTCAAAGTAAACTAGCAGAGAAAGAGGTGACAACTTCAAATACTTGCTTCAGAACTACTAAAGTATTCACGACACTGGTAAAGTAGAAGTTTTTAAGTGCATGAAAAGCATTAGCAATAGCAAGTCTTCCTGCATCTAAAAGACAGTTCAAATAGTCGAAGAGACAAAGGAAATAGACAGCTGGGCCTATGGGATCATAGGGTGTTACATCAGAATTTATTTTTACATTTCTGTGGCACCTTTCAGTCGGATGCCAAAAGGACTTTAATCACTAAAGTGAGCCTCACAACAACCCTGTGAGGTAGGTAGCATCTGTTTCAATAATGCAAAACAGGTTAAATAACTTACCCAAGAAGACACAGCAAATCAGCAGAGCAGGCTAGAATCCAGATCATGTGATCATGAATTTAACATTACAGCACATGTGGGACTGAGACTTACATGCTCCCCTTTAAAACTGTGAAAGAGGGACTGCCATGTGAATTGATTCAAGTTTTCTGGAAGTAGACTTTTATGGGAAAGGTATCAAGAGAAAAATGTGCTTTAAGCAACTAGAGAAAACAAGACCCTGAGTAAGAAGAAAGGTATTACTGTACCACTTGCTAAATTTGAGTGGAGCTATACTAGCAATTCAACTATTTTACTTGCTAAAATATGTATTAAAAAATAGACTAGTCTGTCAAAATCACTAAATTAAACTCTATTCTCAAGTCTTAAACATTCATAGGCTATTACCCAAAACCATGGTAGGCTGGAAGCTGTTTCATTCAATTCTATTATTTATGTCCTGCAACTGCTTCTTTGAGTATCAGAAGAAATAAGAACCCATGTGAGAACCAAAATGTTTTGATCATTCAAACTTTAATAGCAGAGTTTCCATTAACAAACTGTCAAAGCATGCTCTCTTCCCAGTTAATCTGTTCTATTAACTACTAAACTAGTCACAATGGAGAGACCAGAACATAAAATAGAAACATGAAGTATTCAGTTATTTCAGCCCGGTCTCTGTATCAATAGCAGTAAATTAAATGACACACTAAGCACTGAGCACTGCTTTATACTATATTCCACTAGGCAACAGTCACACACAAAAAGGAGGACAGTCACTGGCTGAAAAAACACTGCCATAAACCCAAGATGCGATCACAGCAGCAAGGCCTGCACTTAAGAGCTTTACATAACAAATTGAACTGGCATATACAGGGAAACAGTTTTTTGTTCATATAGATTATAAGCAATGATTTCTCCTTGAAGACTGGAAGTGGTTAAAAAGAACACATTCCTCAAGTGAGGCAAATTTAAGACTTCTAACCATTTTATGAAGAATAAAGCTGATAAAGGGCTAATTCCTTTTCTGTAAATCCATGATACTGTGATCACAATCCTCACTCTAGCCCATCTTTCACTAATAGACAACCACAATGTGATGATACTCAGCTCAGATTTATGTCATTTGCAGAACAAAATTCTCTAGTGAAAGACAACCTACCAGAAACAACCCCCACTTCCCTCTCCCTTTTTGTCTTTCTGTGATGCAAAGAGGAAATGTTGTCATGTTAAAGAGAAAAGTGATATATTTGTTTTGACATCAGGAAAAATGCAGTTTACAGACGACTGAAGATTTAGCAATTTGCAGGTTTAAATGCTGAGGCAGTGAAAATGAACAAAAAGCAATGCCCAACAAATATTTACTACAAGTATACTTTCCCAGCTCAAGGGTGGTAAGATCCATACTTCTGAACTATCACAGAGAAACTTTCTAGCAGGACAACACTACTAAGATTTCCAAAGCAAAAAGCTTCTGGAAAATACCTTTCCTGTATTTCTTGTGCATCTTAAGGCTGCAGTAAAAAAAGCCTCAGAACAATTCCTCTACCTCAGGCAGGCAGCCTTCAAAAAATAATTGAAGTCTTAATTTACACTAAATCACAGTTAATATTTGAGAAATCATTTCATTCTGAACTTACTCTCAGACAGGACTGTACACATTATGCAACTCAAACCAACAGTGAAACAGTGCCCAATTGTGTGAATATGTATTATTTTAGATAAGAATTTTGAAATAGGACATTATTTCAGCTTATAGCTATAAATGGTTGCATACTCTAAGAGAAAGGCAGAAGTAAGCATGTTGCTTTTTTAGTTAAATTGGTCACTATTTGAGTTCTGAGAAAAGTTACTAGAACCAGGGAAGAAAACTTGAACATTTAAATTATAACTGGGATTTTAACGAATCGCCTGTTAAGATAAAAGATAATTTCTAGAAGTAATTTCACACTTTTCAAATATAACCATTTTTGAGTGGAACCTCTACCAGAACTCTACAGCTCACATTTTCCATTTTTTTTGAACAACAGAATCATACATGCCATTTCCCTTATTTTTGAAGCATAGCTATAGGCAGACACACACACACACGAATTAATGACTTTCATGCCAATTATTTCCTTCTCAAATTTTACCTTGTGTTACCTGTTACCATACCTGCTGGATAGAAGCTCATCTTCTTTCCTTGAAGAAGCACTTTAAAAAATTATACCTTAGACTGTTTTAAGTTTTATCACTGTTAATGTTTCTGAATAGATTATAAATTAGGTAAGAGATATTAAGGGAGGTAATGTCTGTCAATTCACCTCTGAATGTGGTTCAAGACAAGAAGCCTCAGACAAGCAGCTTTAAATAGATAATAGTACTTTCTGCTGAGAGATTTACAGTATAGTACAGGCTTTCTGAGGTGGTCTCATTCAACTCTTCAATTTGAGGCATGGGAAACAGAAAGCTTTCCAGTACGCCCAGAAACCAGATAACTTACTGTAATTATCAAACTAGACTAGATTCTGAAGACTAGATGCTGTAGGAAACATTGCAGGGTACAAAAGGCTAGTGGATTTGGCTGCAGGGTCCCAAAAGGAAAGATACACCTTCATGCGTTAGTTCACTTACAATCTCCCAAATATGTCCAATCACCAACATCACAACTACTACTATAAACTACTGGAAACAAAATAGTGAAAATTCTATGATATTTAATTAGGTAACATTAAATTTAGGTTGCACTATTTTGCATTATAACATCTCACTATAAATTACATTATAAAAATGTCTGATAGATTCCTATGATCCCAATTTTATTTAATAATCTTAAAAATTTACTAGCAGAACACATTAGGATACATAATGTAAAATAAAATATAACTTCACACTGTAGTTTTGGCACTCAGATTGCTGCTTAGCATTTGCACATAAAATGGAAAAAAAACTTAGTTATTTCCTTTCTCATCTATAGAACATATGTCCCCACCCTGCAGTTTGGAATGTTAGGAGATCACTTAAAAATGTGCAGCTAGAAGATGCCCACAAAAAGCATGTGTATTGCCATCAGTCACAGGAAAAAGAAAAAAAAAACAAACAAAACAAACTCAAAACAACCCCGTACTCAAATCATCCAGTGCATTTCATGGCATATCATTAATGATCAAAGCACTCATGGGAAGTCTTATATGATTATGTAAATTATCACAATTTTCTTGGGATTTTTAGAAGCTAAGGAGTTGTGCCAATGCATTTTCCCCACACTTTCATTCCAGAAACCAGTTCCCATCCCACACCCTCCCTGAAATCGCTATTCACAGAATCATTCAAATCCCTAAGAAATAAAAAAAAAATTAGAGACCCATTCACAGAAAGTCATTCAATTAAGTTTGCATGTATAAATAATAATTAAAAAAAGTCCTCTAAATAAATGACACAGGAGGCAATAAATTGACACGACAAGTAAATAAAAGGCTAAAGCACTCCAATACCATTGAAACGGTTTTAATGTTGTTGCAATTCCATAATGCAACAATCATCAACTCATAAAAGACCCAGTACTTAAGAATTCATTTTAATTACTCCTTAGTACCTATTTTACAAAAGAAAGGCAAGGCATATTTAAAATCTCCTTTTCCCTAGGTATTATGTGCCTATCTTACTTATGCTTATAGAGGTGTAAACTTAAAATTCCTATTAAATGTTATATAAGAAAAAATATAAAAATATTAACCTCTGCTTCAATGTACAGTTTCCAGAATCTGCCAGAACTGGGGAACTGGGCAACAAGGCGTTCATAGGTCTTCCGTGCTTTGTCTATAGCTTGGTTCTAAAAATTGAAAATCAAAACAGCATTTACAATATTATGATTTATGTAAATGAATAAGCTGATTTTACTCCAGAACCAAATAGTGTGAGTGGACCATAGATAAGGAAATGTAATCCTATGTCACTAAACCTGTGCCTCTCGAATGAGAATGCTCCAAGCGTCAAGGTCATATGGATTTTCTTCTAGTTTCTTTTCAGCTTTCTTCACTTTTTCTGGGACATATTCAGCAGTCTAGAAAAAATTAAAAACGAGACATAAGAGATCACAAGTAGTGTTGGAAAAGTTCTGTCCCAGCTACAGAGTCAAGCTAATGACAACATTCTGACAACATAACATTCCAGGTCTCAATTTTTATGCTGGAGTTACTAATTGCAACTTCATCTGGAAAACAAGTTGTCCCAATAAGGTAATGCACTTCTACCAGAAGTTCTGTGTACTTGGTGATCAGGCAAAAAGCTAGACTAAACAGACCAAATGCTTCTAAAACACTCAAGCACATTTGAGTTTGCCAGAGAACTTACCGCACTGAAAATGTTAAACAGTTTTTACTGACCTGAAACTTTCAAGATGCAAAAAGTAAATTCAGAACAACTTGTCTACTGCAGACCTTAGCCAAACAAACCCAGGTTACTGCACAAGTCATTGTGTATATGCAGGACAGTATTTTGTATCACAAGTCAGATTTAACAAGAAAACTAGGAGATTACAGTTCTAGCAGCAACATGTACGTTATCCAAGCACAATTTCCATTACCTTTCTCATTTGTCCATTAGTGTACAGCTGTCCTTTGGTAGCTTTGACAGTAGACCACTTTTGTTTTGTTTTTTTTTTTTTTTTCATTACTCACTCGTATCAGAGTTCTAGCTTTTTTTGATACTAAAAGTTTTACCAAATTGAGTGTTGTTAACAAAATTACACTATAACAGTATAGATAAAAGTATTCTTTAAAAGGCTTGTGAAAATATCTTACTTTGTAATTCTTTTAATCTACTTTGTGCTAACAATGTTAAATCTAGAAAAATTCTGATGATCACAATCTGATGATCATGTACAGATAAGACTAAAAATACATGCTTGTTACAATCTTAAATGATACTAAGTGTTTTATGAAGCATGAAATAGGTCTGACCTGTACTCTGAACAGCTTATTTACTATCTTTCCAAACTTGACTCATCCTTAGATGTTAACAGTCCCAAATCACATGCTCAAGTAAATTCTTGCTTTCTTGAGATGTAATAATAATAACCTGTAAATTATTACCACAAGACCATTCTTGCCAAATTTTACAAGTTAGCTTTATAATTTGTTAGAATATGATTCTATACTGTATAGCACAGTGTGATTTATTTACTATACAGAAAATCCTAAAACACCACTGTCAATTGCTGAAAGATCATTTCAAAGTAATTCTTAATATTGGACCTAAGTTAATACACAGACCTAAAAATTGAAAAAGCCAGTAAACACAGCAGAGAGAACTGATACTCGTATCAGAGGTACCATCACAAACAAAGGGAAACAGAAGGTAACTAGACACTACAGAGCTTTGACTTCTAGTAAAATTAACAAGCAGCACTATTGCACATCACTCTTGAAGGAAAGCAGACATTCCAAGAATACAAACACAAGGTATTAACAGATTTTACTAGACTATTTACAGTGGCATTATACAAAGATAGTGCTGCCAGTGAAGTATTGTATAAAAGTCACTAAAAAAAGAAAAGCTGAGGCTAGTAAATACAAGTAAAAACTAAGCTTGAGTTACTTAAGAACATAAACTTTATTTTCATGAGTGCCCTGCTCCTTTGCTTTTGTCAACCTCTGCAAATGCACTACTGTACAACAGCTGCTTATGAAATCCAACTTGATCATTTAAAAAAGCTACCCTATTTTTTCCGCACTAACAGCTTTTGTGTCAGTCTTACAAGCAGGATATAATCCAAGACATAACCCTTAAGATTTTAAGACTAAGCAAATTAAATTTACTTATAAAACAGAAAAATTATCAAAAACACTGCAGAACTGCTAAACTGACATGTAATAGCAGCCATGCATGAAAGATAAAAGGAAAAAAAGAGAAATCAGGAGGATGAGCTTTATAGGAGTTTAAAGACCTTTTTTTTTGAGTCAGTGCAAATTCATAACTGCTCATTGCCAAGCAGTGTAGCTTGGAAGGCCTCTAGCAAGTCCCACAACAAAATAAATTACGAATTTAACTGGATTTAAAAAATCAAATTTAAAATTAATAGCTCAAAATTGTCAGCTAGAAAGTAATACATTTATTATTTCCATATATTTTTACATCCTTAAGTCCATCAAAATTCTGGCTCTCTAATACCACACAATAGTTCAACTACACAGGCTTAAGATGCAAAACACAGTATGAAATGAACTAGTGATCTTATTTATTCCAAAACGGCATGAATAAGCATATTTCATCTTGCAGAAGACAGCACTGAAGCTGAAATTTCTGAAGTTCAAAACTCTTTTTATTTAAGTTACCTATCTCTACAGATGATCCAAAGCTGAAAAGTTTATTCAACAAAGGGCTAATTTTAATTCACACACATCAGTGGTAAGCACTGCTTCCCCCTTAGTGAAATATCTGCTTGTCTCAAGTATTCAAACATATATTATTCTGCATTCAGTAACATAGAAATGCCTATCAGGAGTACTATTAATGTCAGCTACAATTAAAAAAAAAACAAAATAAACCACAAAACCAAACCACAAAAAATCCACACTTAAAAAAAAACAAACAGAAGCACTTGCAGCACAGGGTCCTGCACTGCAAGTAGCCACTTCCTAACTGGAAAAAGCAGAATGGGCCACTGAAGCACACCTCACCTATTTCTGCAGTAGTTCAGCTTTATTATCTTAAAGCTCTCCAAGTAACACAAAATAACTCAGCTGACACTTTAGCAAAACAGTTAAGGCTTCCAGGAGTTTAATTTCACCTATGCAGATATTGGACAATAAACTCAGAGAAGGCTGAAGCAAATTAAGCTGGTAAAAAAAATAAATGCTGATAAGATGCACACTCATTCCTAAATATTTTTTTTGCTTGATACAGGACTCCTAAAGACTTATAAAGCCTAATAAAACGTTCATTCTTTTATTAGTAAAACAAAAAAAAAACCTAGAAGACTCCCTAAAAAAGCAGATATTCACTTAGAGGAAGCAGATAAAACCCTCCATGCAGTTAGATGAAACACAAACCAGTGGAATTCTACAGTTATCATCAGGGTTTTAAACTAGACTACTTGAAACTGCTTGTACCTTATGTCACACTCAACTTCTCAAGGCCCATAAGCACTCCTTCTCCTGGTGCTATTGTTCTCCAAAACAAATAAAATCCATCCACATTTCCAAGAAGTAAATCAGTGTCCTCGTTTTACTAGAGCAAAAATAAGACCTCTGTACCTTGCACCTTCGCACATAGTTACTCCTAATATATTAGGATTTCCAGCCTGGACTGTTCTGCCAGAACTAGGCATTTGAGCAAAAATGCATTCAGTGATTCATCAAAACTGTGTAGACTCACATCTTCCACAAGTATACAATGAAAGGGAGCAAGGAGCTTGACTTTTAATCTAGCTTGTTTATAGCCAGAAAGATATTTGATTCCAGTTTTGAAAACTTCACTGTTCAAGGAGTATGCAGCTTTTGATTATGTATTTGTCATTATAATGCACGCACAATAGCCAATATCCAAAAGTGTGAATACTTAATTCTTGGGTGTTCACTGCCATGATGTTTTCCCTAGATGAGCATTTTTACTCCCTTCCTCTGGTTAAAAGAGGCACTTAAGTTAATCTCATCCTATAACAAGTCAGTTCATTGAGTTAAATCAACAGAAAACTAATCCTATTAGAAAAATTATTAGTTTTTTAACAGTTCAACTCCTCGATTTCAGGATCGTATGTGATGCAGAATAAAAGATGCAAAACCATATAGGACTTTATCAGTCCCAACTTCGCTCAGCTTAGACTATCATATAGCTGCACATAATCAGATATATATTGGCTTTTAGCATTTCTTTACTGCTCATGAAAAAAAAAAAAAAAGCTGCAAAAAACTGTTGCATAGACACTGGAAAAATACTTTTTTCCCCTCTGCTTTTGATAACTGTATTCAGTGTATCTCACATATAACTGTGCTCCTATGCCCCCTCTGAAGGCCACAGCATTTTAGCACTTAAGGTTCCATGTTCACAAGTATCTCTGTTATTGAAATCTAGTCTGATTCACAGCTTCCCTTTTATTATTTATACACAGATAAACAGCAATTGAATTTTAGTTTCATGGATATAGAAAGTGGAAAATTATGACTATAGTTTCCAAAATCTGAAAAGACTTAAATCCAAATTATCCACCAAGCAGACTAGTAGCTTCTTTCTGCAAAATAACTCAACTGCACAAAATCCAAATTTGAATTTATAAGAATGTCTGAGGGAACAAGAACAGAAGAAACAAAGTTGACTTTTAGTGCGCAGTAGAAGTATTTATAATTGAGCTTCAAGGAAAAATTCTTAATTTATACCTTTCTCCTGAAATCAACAGTTAACAGTTTCCCCATACCTCTGAAAATGAATAACTGTGATTCCAAACTGTGTAAGAAATTACCTAGTCAAGCATCCTTTTCAACTATCTTTACCACCTAATTCATCCAGTTGCTTAAAGCATCCTCCTGTTTCCAAAGGAATCTTCCACAGTGAAAATGAAAAGTATTAAACAGCTGCTCCACCTGTGAAGTGGCCAGTTTAAAATGGTTTAAAAACTACCACTAGTTAGGAAATGAGAACTTCTACAGACAAGACACATAGGCCATTGTACAAAAAAAAAAAAAAAAAAATAAAAAAACACCCAAGAATTTTAATGGCTAGTTCAGTAAAATCAGTTCAACATCCAAAAGCAGTTTTATGTCCATTAAGACTGAAGCTACTGGTTGAAGTATTTCCTGACTGTTGCAGTTTAGTACAGCCTGGACTGTAGCAGGTCCAATTAATACAATTTCAAATATAGTAACATGCAATTTAACAAGTATTGTTAGTGGCCCAGTGAGGTTTATTTACAGGTGTGTCTAACCTAAGTTTTTTCCCTTAAAGTTTAGTTATAGCTGTATACAGAACAAGTTTTAAAACCCCTCCTTCAGTAAAACATTCCTTCACCATAGTTACACCTTATCAACCCTCACACTTTCTTGAATCTGTTTTAATGCCTTGTCGCCTTCTGCTTTACCAGCAACTCAATTCAACTGTGAACACAACCTTGAAAAAATTTTTGTTGTCACTATGACCAGTCATAACCCAGCTTATTAATTTTAAATAATTTTTAAAGGATACTTCTGCAAGTATTGGCCTGCCCTAACATAATTTGGGCTGTTTTATCAAGCTGAACAAGTTTTAAAAGAATTTAAAATATACTGCAATAGTGGTGGCTTCACCTTGCTTCTTTGGCCCTCAGCCCCTTTCTGTTCTACCATAATGATGTAAGGAAGGGACAATCTACACAGCTTAAGCTCCTGAGACACACAGTAAAGCAGCCTAAGAATGTCTGGAGCCAAGCTCAGCCTACAGGCAGTAAAGCCACATTTCAATTGTACTGTACCTGGTCAGCCAAGTAAAAACCAGCTGCACCTTTAACCTTACAATACCTTTACTCTCCCACCCTCCCTACATCCAACATTCCATTCTGTTCTTTCTCCCCACACTACAAGCACTTCATACTTGATGCATCCAGTATGGCAATTTGTTATTCACATAGCTGCTTTCAGAAGTCCCCTCCAAAACCCTACGAGCTGGGAAGCATGATGTAGAGAACCCTGCATACCTGTGAGTCAAAGGTAACAATTCCAAGTTGTCAGATATTTAACATCGTACACTCTCACATGTGTATCTTAAGAACAACATAAATGCAAATTAACTATACAGTCACACCTTTCTACTGATCTGGGTGACTGTCAGTGAAAATGGCACCCAAACCCTTAGAAGCTGGTCACAGAAGTAGCAGACAAAACCCAAAACAGGAAAGCCAAATGCAATTTCCTTAGTTTCAGCTTCCTACAGAAAGAAGCATCTGTAACTATAAGAATATTGTGCATACAAAGTTAGAGACCTTCAGACAGCACTACATTACAATATATAGTAAATGCAATGGAGGGAAGGAAACAGGACACAACTGTCCCAATCATAATTCTCTATTGTTCCTTCTGTCACTGAGACACAGTGAATTTAGGTCTATCATGCTCTGTAAGAACACAGTTGAACTGGCATCAACACTTACTTAAGGTACAGCTCCCTCTCTACACAACTGGATGAGTGGTAGCCTACGGTGCAGAAAACTTCACGGTTAAAGATATTGATAGCAACTGTGGTCTACCTCAGCACTAAGAATAAGAAACAGAATCCTGCCAGGGTAAGAAAAGAAACTGTGGAAGACACTGAAACTGAATGAAATTATGGAAGTGGATAACTGAGCATAACAAAATTAGAAACTTCTAGGACACCAGAATCCAGAGGTCTTCATAAAGAAGATGGAGTAGTAAGAAAAATTATTTAGTCCAACTAAAGAGTTGCTTGGTATTTTTTTTATTTTTTTGGTGTTTTTTTTTTTTTTTGTTGTTTTTTTTTTTTTTTTTTTTTTTTTTTTTTTTTTTTTTTGTTT
>JASSUY010030614.1:74924-85723 GCA_032466535.1 Forpus xanthops | reverse complement strand
CTCAACAACAAAACATACACACACACAAAGCAAAACAAAAAAAAACCTACAACTCCTAAACACCGCCACCCTCATCAAAACCAAACATACAAGCAAAATAAACAGCAGCAGCCAGAACAAAAAATAAACAACCAAACAAAACCCTACAACACAAACATGGAAAAACTATCAGGTTTTTGTCATAAAGAAGTTAAATCCTCAAAACACATTTCTTGGTGTTCTGAGAGACAAAGCTTTTCTGAAGCCTGCTACTACACTTAGAACCCTGTGAAGCTTGATGTCATTAAGAATGTCTGAGCCTCTGAAACTCAGTTAAAGCTGTACCTAAAATGACAGCTCCAAGTTCTTAAGATAGCAATAAATGACCCAAAGGAAACCTGGAGGCTAATATTTTTGTTTGCTTCATTATAGTTCTCCATTTCAAGCAACCTTTCTTTCCTCGATCAAAACCAAAAGAGCATTGTGGGGCTGTGGTAGTATCTATTTTGCCATATTTTTATAAAACTGCTGTGTTCTTTTGATAGAATTGCACATTAGAACACCAAGATAAATTTAATTTTTCCTAGAAGCTTAATGAAGCAGTCTGTTTTCCCATCAATGGAGCAAAAACACCCCTACATTTCCCCCCTGGCTGTGTGTCCACCCTTGTGATGCTGGTCCTCTTCCAGGAGGAAACAGAAGCTGCATATAGGTGCTACCTGCATACTAGAATAAAAGGAGGGAGCCCAACAGTGTTTGTTGGAGTCACTCTGCAAACCATGACAAAAGGCAGGCCAGTAGAATTAAGCAGAAAAGTAGATGTTCACTTCGGACATCAATAAAGCCACTTGGAACCCAGTCTTGCAAACAGATTTATGGAGACAGTAGTTACCATCATGAAGACCTTGTTGCAATGGTTGTCTCACCTTCTAGAGCAGAAGCTTCAGTGTGCATCTTGACCTACACACATAGCAAACCTATGTGTAAAAACATGGTTATAGTTAAAGACCACTTTCTTGTCTTTAAGTGACTGAATTCTGCAGTGATGCTTTCTTTGCAAGCACTTGTCTCCAACTAAATAGTCTGCTTTGTGACAAACAAAATTAATGAACCTGCTTACCAGTCAATTTATGTACTTTATCCTACAAGCTTCCTTCCAGCAGCAATGTGACTCCTTGACATACTTGCTGTGATATGCCTTTCTAGATGAGAGATGTTAAATGTCACTGCCAGTACAGAGCTACCTGTCTACTGGAGACATGGATGGAGATATTTCTGTCACCTTCCTGAGGTCAGATCTTCAGGAAACTGGTAGGAATGTAATAATTGCAGAAAAACAAATAAATGAACCAAATAAACAGAAAATCCAAACAAAAGGAAATCAAAACAACACAGCAGTTGGATCACTTTACTGAACTGCTCCCTGGCTTAAATGATAAGGAAGCAGAGGAGTCAGACAGGAAACAGATAAAGGAAAGAAAAGAATTGGACAGGGTTACATGGTCCAAGTCTCATTTCTGTAGAAGGCAGGCCAAAAATATTTGCTCCATATTAAAGTCCTGAATTAAAGCTGACAATTTTACATGCCCTGATCACCAACGTATCTGGATGCATTCCAGTAATGCATATTGCATGTTGTTCTTTCATCTTCTCCCCAGAAGTGTCTGTAGTTCTGTCTCTAAGCAGTAGGGTATGACTGGGGGAGATTTGTTTTATATCCTGCGTGTAGAATTTTGATCAACCATATGCACTCCAGAAGACATCATCAAGGCAAAATGTGGAAGGTCTGGAGTGCCCTCAGTCCCTTCAGTTCATTTTATAGACCACACAGACAAGACATCTTGGGCATGTGTCACACATTACCTGCGGATAAGGACTAAGACTTCAAATTTGATCTGAAATGCTATAGGAGGTGAGGGTAGATGGCAGAGTGGTTTTGTTGTTCTTAGGATGCCTTTTGCCAAGGCAGTGCAAGTCAGTATACAGCTGGAATTCCCTAATTGCTGAAACTTTCCTGTTCAGGTGTTTCTCACAGATCATCTTGCCCTGCAAGAACTCAGGTTTGGGTATCCAGGGTCCAGCAGCTTCACAAGAATGGAATGGCGACTTCCTGCCAGCAGGACGTGATAGAAAGGAGACATGATACTGGTACAGCATAGACTGGAAAAGCTGACTGGAAAGTGATGCTGTCACTAAGCAAAAAAACCTAAAAGAATCCTAAAAGCTATGGTCTTGCTACTTGCACACGTGGCTTTGTTTACTTCCATTTGTTGCTGCACTCATAGCTAATCCAGATGGCCATGTGATCAAGGATGAATACACACACAAGTTGAAGTAGAGTTTAATAATTTCAGAACTGGCTCAGCCTGTATGCAGATTTTTTAACTTAGCAAGTTAGATGCTAATAAGAGAGATAAAGATTATGATACAGATGAGAACCATACTTTACAGAAGGCGCTTTCTTTAAGGAAAGGAGGGAATCAGGTTATGTGTCAAAGTCAAGTTTCTATGAGAAGACACTGCTAGGAGCATTATGTTTAAAGGGACAATCTCCTGTGTGTACTGTGTGTAATTTAATGTTGTAAGTAAAGAGTCAGGGAAGCAGAACAATACAAGAAAATAAGGCTGGTGGGTATTTGTTATTTATAGTTACTGGAAGAAGACATGACATTGTGTATGTGCTATTTAGTTGGCCAAAAATAGGAAATAAGTTCATCTTGTATTCAAGCTCATTTAATGTTATAGGGATAGTACATTGTGGAGCTTTGTGTTCCTGCCAATGTTCACTGTCAAAAGAGTAAATCGCCAGTTTTCACATAGTTGCATATGCCTCCATACATATATATTCAGCAGAGGCATATGCCTTCTTGTTGTAAGGTTATAATTTAACACATTTGATCAGAAAGAGGCACGTGCTGGGAGCCTGCTCCATTTCTAATATTTTTTTTTTAAAAAAAAGGAAAATCACCTTAAATTTAAGTAGGGTACATCCTTTGTTGATTTATAATAATACCTTATTACTCCAATGAGCAGTGCTACTGGCTTCAGAAGAGAAGGTGGCCTCCTGGAGTACTTTCTTCAGTATTTTTTATTCCTTGGAGAAGGTAACACTGAAGGTAGTAAAATCTTCATCAACTTTGGCACAACCTAATTTTGAATAAGAAACCTGCAGTAGCCTAAAGTCCAAAATGAGCTGTCAGAGTCTTCCCCATCATCTTACTCCGCAGCACTTTTATCTAGAACCTATTGTAGCATAGCTCCTTCTTTGAGGCAGGCTACCAACATTCCACATTGATATGTTTCCACTTTCTACCTTTGTATTCGAGCAGATGAGAACAGGGCTTCCACTCCCTTCTAACCATAGGATGGTAACATCTTCTCAGATACCACAGGAATGTTTTGGCGATGTATCCATTTTGGCTTTGGAAGAACAGGGTGGTGTTTGGAGAGGAATGGCTGGCAGTGGTATTTCTATACCATGGAGAGGCCAGGTCTGTTCCTTGCACTTCTGTCTAAAATGACCTTTCTCACACACCTGAATCTACTGCTTATGTTGACAAGTAAAATAGGGTTGAGGCATGCACAAGGCAGGGGTTTGTTTGATCATACACCAGAAGAGTTGGAAAGAGCAGCCACCTCTTCTCTGTATGTAGACACAACTAGTACCTGTAGCCAGAACTAATGGAAAACCTCCATCTCACACATAAAGGCTATGCCATACACAAAAGTTGTTATAAAAATCCCATTATTCGTTTTACAAAACAAAGGGGGGGGTGGTGGTGCAAAATTCTGTCTCTGTCTACAGAAGAAATCCTCCACAGTCTGAATCAATAAGGAACAAGGGCTTAATACTATCCTATATGATTAAGAAGTTTGCTTTTAGTTTCTTTTTTTTTTTCTTTCCAAACCAGACATTATTAAAAATAAAAGAAAGGCAAATTGGTCTCTAATACTATTCCAGTCTCTGTCAGTGATGTGTATTTGGAAATGGGGCAAGTCCACATAACCTCTGTCCTCCATATCTTTGAGATAATACTGCTATATTTCAGAAAAGCACTTGAACTATGTCTGACAAGTGCTGAATGGCAGTTCTCATTACAAAACCCAGTAAAGTAAAAACCTGGGCCCTCTGAAACCATCTCAGCTTATAGAAGGAAAGCAAATGGCACTTGCTTGCTGATACAGAGGTAATTTAACCTCTATTTAACAGTAACTCGTGGTAGAGTTAGAAGTTTGACTGCAGCATTATGAATGGCAGAAAGTAAAGAAGGTTTTATCTCCAGGGTTCTGTTCTTCTGTAAATGATGATGAAAAGCATGGTGGATAGGGCAAAGCTATACTGCAACATGCAACCCAAGAAGCATCTTGCTTTTTCAAGTTTTGCCTTTTTTTTTTTTCTCATGTTGAGGAAAACATCACATTCAGCACTTTGTCAGCTTACTCAAGGTCAGTCACTTATTCCCCACAAGTTTTGGCTTTTTTTTTTTTTTTTTCTCTACAGTGTAAGTGACCACTATCAGGGTAAAGCAACAGGCTCTACAGTAAGTTGCAGTAAGGCTGCAAATAAATAAATAAATAAATAAATAAACTGATTACTTCAAGTCAGGATGTTTTCCTTTAGAAGTGGCAGTTGGCTGCAATTTTGGTTTTAGTCAAGTTACAGAATTACTGATAAAAAGACCTAAATATGTTTAAGGAGATGTTTAAACTTCTAAACTTCTCTTTAGTTCTTGCTTATTTACTGAATCCATTCTGTTGGATACCACACTCTTTTCTGCTGATCTTTCTCCTCCTGCACCCTCAGAGGAGGATGAAGTGCTTGAAATTGAAGTTTTTTAAGTCTTATATCACAGGGTATAGTTAGATGTTTCTAAACTTACCTAAAACTCTCTGCTATAAATAAAGCACAGCTCTCTCTCATGGGAACTCTTGGATACTTCCACACCATTTCCTGAGTGGACTGCAGTTGCTGAACTAGGAGAAAATACATTTCTCACCACTCACTATTAAGATATTTTTCAAAGAATCATAGAATAGAAACATACAATAGTTAGGGTTAGAAAGGACCTTAAGATCATCTAGTTCCAACCCCTCTCCCAGGGGCAGAGACACCTCCCACTAAACCATGCCACCCAAGGCTATGTCCAACCCGGCCTTGAACACTGCCAGCAATGGAGCGTTCACAACTTCCCTGGGCAACCCATTCCATCACCTCACCACCCTTATAGTAAAGAATTTCTTCCTCAGATCCAATCTAAACTTCCCCTGTTTAAGTCTGAACTCGTTACCCCATGCCCTCTCACTACAGTCCCTAATGAAGTGTCCCTCCCCAGCATCCTTATAGGCCCCCTTCAGATATTGGAAGGCTGCTATGAGGTCTCCATGCAGCCTTCTCTTTTCCAGGCTGAACAGCCCCAACTTTCTCAGCCTGTCCTCATAGGGGAGGTGCTCCAGTCCCCTGATCGTCCTCATGGCCCTCCTCTGGACTTGTTCGAACAGTTCCGTGTCCTTTTTTCTGTTGAGGATAGAAGATATACACAGACCTCTGCTCATTTCTTAGTTGAATGGGTCTTCATTAACAGATTAAATTCATTACCTGTCAGATTATAATTTGTGTTTTTTTTCTGCCAACTTTGAACAGCTTTTCTGGTGTGCCTCCTCTGACACCACTGCAAAACTGACTAAAATAAGTGCTTTGCATTGTTTCCCACTAGAGCATTTGCAGAGAGTGTAGGCTTGCCAGGATCAGATTATTAGATTCTTACTGAGAAAAGAAGGGGTGAGAGAAGAAAATAAAGTAACTGCTTCTGCAGAGTGACCTGCCATGAAATTATTACATGACACACAGATATTAACCATGGATGGACAGAACATGATCTGGTTGAGCATCTAGGCATCATTTTTCTCATTATCCTGAGGCATTTTTCAGGAATCTTTTTTTTGTTTGTTTGTTTTTGTGTGTAGTTTCTTTTTTCATTGATGTCAAGGCTTCTTGAAGCTGTGGATAATAGAACATTTTATTTGACCTTTTTTGCCCTGGAGCACTAACTGCATAAGAGTCTAATCAGTGACAAGATCATTGTATTTGTGGTGAGAATAAGCAGATGGTGTAGAAATGGGGGGAGTTCGTACGCTGGCTTTGGTGGTGGCAGTTTACTGGGTGACTACAGCCTGCTTCAATTAATTCCCTAGGCTTTTTTACAACCTTTTAAAGCTAACGTATTTATGTTGCTTTTGGTACCTAAAGCCAAGCTCAAGTGCCTTCATGTAGACATATTTTGCATTTGTACTGCATCATGTGGAGAGCCAGAGATGAAGTTCCTACAATTAAGATTTTTTCTCTTTCTTGACAGGGAAAAGGAAACGGGTGAGATTAGTTCTGTGAAGTTCAAGACAAAATTGAGGGAGTCACTTGAGTTTTCTTACTTATTAGTTTTGAGCTCAGAAGTCACATTCCTGTTGAACAGCCACACAAGTAGCTAACTTTCCCACATAGCACTAGGATGTGTCTAATACCATAGCTTGCAACTCGCATGCTCTTTTTAGTATGCCTTTTTTAACAGTAGACCTTATTTTTAGGAGTGCTATGTACTTGGCAGGACAACAGTAAGAGATTTGCTCTGCTGGAAAGTATTGCAGAGGTTTTGAGATGTTTCAAAGCAACTTAATTCATATCTCATCAAAGAGAAGTGCATTATGTGCCCTGTCTAGACAACTAAGAGATTAAAAAATGGAACACTAGTGCAACTCAAACTGTGGTAGTATTTTCCAAGAAAACAATATTCCATTCTGTGTAAGTCTGCCATTTTTAAAATATATCATCTAGTACGTGCATGATATTAGCCAGGTTTTGTGCCCTTTTTCCGTACTACTCAGCAGTTTTTGCCATCTGCTATATTAAACAGAGACCAGTCCAACATGAAATGACTTGTAGAAATTAAAACAAAAACCTAGAAAGGGGTGTGTAAACACAGAAGTCAGTGTTAACTCTTAAAAGTGACAGTTGCTAAGAAATGACAGTTTAAAAGTGAACAAGTGATTTTGCTAGAGCACTCCAGCTATGGCTGAAATTATCGCTGCCTCACAGATACAGTTAGGCGAGCTCTGGAATTGCTTGGGAAGGATCTTCAGTTGCTACATGTGGAGGTTAACATGAGTTTTACTTGAATTTCAGGCTTTTAAAAAGGAAATTTTCTTATAACAGAAGCTTTTAAGAAACACATAAAGCGACTTCTTGTTCAGAGAAGCTTTTGAAGCATAGTCATCCCAGTAGTCCTACCAAACTTCAGTGTCACTAACACCAGTTGCTTTTTTATTCTCAAGCCTGAAGATTAACCATTCTTTAGGAAAGCAAAGAACAGCTTGGCATAATCTGCCAAAGACAGGAAAACTGGTGTTTCTTTCAGCAGTAATTGGTTTAGCAGTCTTATAATACAGTCGTTGTGGAACCTTTTGCACAAAGTTTCAAAGTTTTGTTGGGTACTTTTTTCCCTGTTGGTTTTGGAACAGATTCAACCCCTGAATTGATTTTAGGTGTTGCAGGATGTTCACTACAGAGTACAATACCGTATAGTAAGAGCCCACAGGATGCTGAGTATGTACTTACAGGTACATAGCATGATCTCCATCCTGGCTTCTGTTGTTGATGCGTCCCAGTGTTCCCATTAGTAAACAGGGAATCCTGCTTTCACTTTGCATTATTCTTAGCACTTCTCAAGCAGCGTATTTCTTTGCTGCTACATTAACTGGTATAACATCATAATGGATTTCAGAGAGGTGTATACCATTGTAAGTGTAGCTAATTCTGTCTTTAAGCTATCTGCTCAACTTGTATGCTCTGCTTCATGTCAGAAGCCACCATCCACTCTCCTGCATGTCAGAAAACAGCAACCCCTGTCCTCAGTTTACACAGTCGCTCCTGCAAAGACAAAATATTTTGAGAAATACCTTGGTTTGCAGAGCTCCATTAAAAAATGGATTGTTCAGAGCCTATTGCAGCTTATGAAGATGTTTAGGTTTGCTCCTGGTCTGGCAACTGTTCTGTCTCAAGGTAGCCCAATTAGAACAGGTTTGTGGCTGATTAAATAAATAAAATAAATAAAAAGATTAAAAAGAAAAAGTAAACAGTCACACATCTGCATGTGTAAACATTACCGAATTCTGCATTGACTATGGATTATAATTCCTGGGTGAAGGAAGTTGGCGTGGAGTGTGGCACAATTTCATGAAGAGCACATGAAAGCAAGCTTTTTCCATGCCAGGAAAGAAAACTGTGAAAAGATTTTTCCCTCAACTGAAAAGCCTCATAAAACTGGAAGTCTGAACTGGTGGGACACAATTCAGTAGGAGGGGAAAGAAGTATTTTGGCAGGCAGCTCTTCAGTGCGGGAGAAGGCAGTGACTGGAGAATTACAACTTTGGTGTTAGGTGGTTTTATAACTAGAAAGGGAGTTATTCCATGAGCTTAAAAATGATTAGGGCAAGATTTCTCCTTTGTGGAGAGGGACAGTTGGAAAAACTGAGTACAGTGAGAGCTGGCTGTTTGCCTGAAAGTAGATGGAACAGGAATGAAACAGTATAGTTTATTCTGAGTATGGTTTATACAGAGGGATCCATAAAAGAAGTTGACAAAGCTGCAGACAGAAAATTGGCCAGAAAGAGCATGGCTGCTGAAGAGAAGTGGCTCACTGCTAACTTGGAACTAAAAAGCCTCAAACATACTATATAACATTGGGATATTGACCCACCTGATAAAGGAGCAACACAAAAGCAAGCAAGCAGAATATGGACTGTGCTGGACTAATGAAGTTTCAAAAGCATTCTGGTAATTTATAGCAGCCTAGACCCAGTGATACTGTCTTAAAATAGATGAAATGACTGCTTCTTTATAAACATATAACCTGGATATTGTGTCACTGACTGGAAAATAATCAGGCCCCTGACTGTGTTTGGCTTCTGTTCTATGTTCTGGGTAATCAACCTGTTTGAAAACATCTCAGGTAGTCAAAATGGGTAACTTAGACATTGCTCTTCATGCAGAGCAGCCTTGTCTCACAAAGGGCAAGAATCTTCCGTAAGTTTTAATCTGGAGAAGATATGAAGACAGTATAGATGTCAGACAATGTAATCTTTCTCTCTTTCAGTGATTACAGTAATTTAAAAACTTGAATTTCTTACTGACCTGGTCTTCGGTGCAGCTGAAGCACAAATCCCAACTGTGGTTTGTCAGCACTTTGGGGAGAAGTGATCTGAGAAAGTAGAAATAGAAAATTAAAAGCTTAGTGGAAACTTTTTGTAAAGGTTGCACAAATGATAATTGATCTGCTCCAGCAAATGAGGTTAATACCTGCCAAAGAGCAGTCAAATGGTCTCTTCAGAGAATCCAGGGATTTCTGGTATAATTCCTTTTTTAATTGACCAATAGCAAATAATAGCATCAACCTGATGGTGGTACAAGACAGTAGTGGAGTACAGGTGACTCAGAACAGTGCTATGATTTATTCTTCTGTTGACTAGATTGTTTGCAGCCTGGAGAAAACACTTTTTAGAGAACAGGGTTAATCACATGCTTTAAGAGGCACCCATTAGATGGGTTCACACCACCCCTTGCTATGAACCAGACACATCAAGGATGTGCAGACATATACACTTAGTCTCCATATTAGCCTCACTGCCTTACCTGCAAATTCCTGACCAGTTTGTTCACCCTATGCAGCATGAATAAAAGATGAGCCACCTCTACCACGGTGCTTATGGGACCTCTGAGTGAAGAAACTAGTCTGAGTTTGTGATTCAGACAGGATCTCAGGTGTCGGTCTCACATGAACATTTGTGTTAGGGCCATGAAAGGATTTCAGGTTTGAAAAGCTAAACATGTGCTCAAAGATGTTGCAAGGCTGAGGCCTGACCTTGTGTCATAGCCATGAGACAAAAGCTGGTATACTAAGGAGAACTGTGGGCCTTTTTTTTTTTCCCTAGGATACATGTGGCTCTTCAGCACTTGTCTATCTTGGTGTTCAAACCTGTCTGGTGGGCACTCATGCAGCAAACAAGGGGGGAGGAAACACTGAGTTTGTTACGTGCGTCTCAAGGGCTTGTGATGTAGAAATCATGTTCTTTGACAGTCTAGAATGTTGCTATGTGGAGATGCCAGAGGAATGATGTAAGCAGAGAATCTCCTCCTGCATATTTTACCATATTCAAATTACATTTAAAAAACATTTAGAATTTACATGTGTTGGTATTTAGACATTTGCATCTGTGATCTCACATGTGATGGGCTATGGCAGTACGTACACTAGAGACATAACATCAGCCAAGAAAAGGTAATCAAATGGTGTATGACCTCTGCTACTTTCCTTAGGTACTTGCTGTAAGGTAGTGCTGCAGTTACCATCAAGTACCAGGGATGTTTAATGTTACCAGTCCTGGGGAAAGCAGCACTGCATTTTTCAGCATAGAAGTTATTACTCACAAAAAAATTGCACTGCAAAGATTGCCCAAGAAAAACTGGTCTGCCCCTTGCAAAGGGGAGCAGTTAAAAGGAAACATATTTCCCTTCTCCCTTAGGGCTGCTTTTGCTGGCTTAGGGAAGCTAACTATGCTGCAGCGTTTCTGTGGTCAGCACTAACGTTGCTGGGGAAGGAAAGGAAGGACAGCATACAGCTACTTGGCCTGGCATCTAGAGAGCTGTTGCAGAATGGTCTCCCTCGGAGCATAAAGATACTCTTGTCTGCTGCAGCTGCTATAGCACATCCTCTTTCCTTTGGTCTTGACCCTATCTGAAGAAAATAGCCAGCAAGTAATGAATCACAACTATAA
>JASSUY010030614.1:0-74914 GCA_032466535.1 Forpus xanthops | reverse complement strand
AATTTGAGTAAATTTAATACAAATATCTTTAGTCCCGTTCCTCCCCCAAGAGCCTGCAGAGCAAGATAATTTGCTTTCTTGTGGTTTCTGGTACTAATATTATACCAGAAGTCAATCTATCCAGCAATCTGAGGCCACAGTATTTAGGTACACCAGGGAGATGGCATTATTCTATTTCAGAGCTTTGGCTGTATGAAGAACCAAAGCAAGCTTCTTTTCTTGGTTCCTAAATAAGAAACACAATCATTCCAGACCACCTGATATTTCAAGAGGTATGGATTTCTGTCACACAGTGGCAAATTACTTTCATCTTTTTCCTCAGGAGTGCATCATTGATGAAGACTGTGAAATGGGGAAATACTGCCAGTTCTCCACCTTTGAGTACAAATGTCAGCTCTGTAAAACCCAGCATACAGTAAGTCCTGAATGATATATCATTTTCTGTGGTCTTTAGAAACTCAATATAGAAGTTATTATTAATGTCAACAAGTCAAAATTAGTAGAAAAGAATATGGAAAGCTTTTTGCATGAGGTTAAAAATGGATGTGTAGAGTGGATTGGGCTGGGTTGTTAGTGTTTTTTTTAGGGGGAGGGTGTTTGGGTGTTCCTGCCTGTTAATACAACAACTAAATTTTAAGGTTGCTGTTCTCACATGCTTCAAAACCTGCACTCCTGCTGACTCAAGCTTGACTTGTTAGGTGGCCTAAGTACAGTGTAAAATAACATACTGTAGGTTGCTGGCGAAACAGGCAAAGTTGAAATGCTGTGCCAGCTCCTAAGGCTCAGCTGACGGTCATTTCCAGCTCTTGATTCATATAGAGTTGCAGTGGTGAGTGCTCTTCACTTGTACAGTGATGTACTGCAGTTGTCACCATAAGTGATCCTCTCACATGGGTCATTTACATTGTTTAAATCTCTAAACATCAGGAAGCAGTAAATTCCTGTCTTTTTAGCTTAATATTCTGGGTAGTAGCTATGGTTAGGTTACCTCCTGTGAGTCACAGTTACCTGAGAAGTTCAGGCTTTTTCTGTGGTAAAGATCCAGTTGAAGAGCAGTCTGTTGAAAAAGGCCTTTTATCTGACTGTCCCTTTTTATCTAAGTTCTGCTGACAGCTTCTTGTGAAACAAATTCATTCCTCAGAGCATTTACAGACAGTTAAGTCTACAAGCAAGCAAGCCGTGCTGTGAAGTAATGTAATCAATGGGATTATTATGATCTAAAAGCACCATGCTGTTCCTGAAATGACTGAAATACTTGGTAACTTCAGGGAGCTCTATTGACTTCAGTGGACAGAATGATTGCTTAAACACAAGTCCTGAGTATATGCTGAAGTGTCGTTAAGAAAGCTTAACCTTCATATTTTAGAAAATGTTAAATGGACGATTCTTCACGTTAACAAGGAATAATGAAAAATCAACATTGGGGTGACCTAACACCTACACCCCCCACCCCGACCCCCCTTTTGCAGTCCTCAGAAGATGTGTAGGATAAAGAAAGTAAAAATCGGGTCCTAGCTACATTCCTGCTGTAAAGTGAGCTCAGACTGAAGGTGCTGGGATCAATTCCCTGACCTAGAACCCCCCCAATTGCAAAACATTTTTAATTAGCAGGTCTTAGTCGTGCTGGTGTAGTCCCACTCCTTGCCCTGTGTTCGGCACTTCCCGTGGGATCCACTGGACAAGAAATTCTGATTTTGGATGGCTGCCCAGACAGGGCTTCACACAGACATTAAACAGCTTTTAAAACACTGACCGACTGTGAATCCAAGATCTTAATCAAACCACCTAAAAGAGAGAAACAAAGTGACACCCTGTTTCTGTTAGGTTGGGTTATTAGGTGTGTATAGTTGAAGCAGCGTGACAGTTGGCATACACACCTGGATCTAGCTAGAGATTTGTACTTCTGATTCTCAAAGATAATTTTTTTCAGAGATTTGTTTCCAAAGAAAGATTCTTGGTTCCAAACTTGGACTGGTCCTTCTTGTAACTGAAGATGGATTTTAGTAAGGTTTTTTTTGCTTTGCTCTTTGAAATCATCCTTCTGAACAAACTGTAAATTCCTGACTGTATTTAACAATGAAAACCAAACAAAAAAATCAGTAACGTTTTCATTGACAGTGTCTTATTTGTTAATTTCTGCTTCCCTTGATTGCAAAAGGCTGCCTTAAAATCCATATTACAATTTAGGATGTCTGGCTGCTGATCCATTTTCATGTAAATGCTAAAGTAAGAATTCAGGGTTTGTAAGATTGGAAGTACAATAGTATAGGAGGAGTGCTGTTTGCTGTGGAGTTTCCTGTCTGGCAACTAGTTCAATGTTTGCTGGAAGCTGAGAATCTAAAGTAGTTTGGTTGAAAAAGTGGGAACATGACACACATACATTTAAATCGCATATATGTGGTTGTCATCAGGACCAGATCTAGTTGTATGTTTAGCTCTTTGTTGATATGTGCAATTACTGCTAGAGAGAGAGTTTTGTCCTGTGCTTTTCCATTTGCAAGCACTGCTCACGGGATGTTGAATGCTGTGGAGACCAGCTTTGCGTTTGGGGCGAGTGCAAGAAATCCATTTCAAAAGGAGAGAACGGCACCATTTGTGAGAACCAGCATGACTGCAACCCTGGAACATGCTGTGCTTTTCAGAAAGGTATAGAGGTTTGCTTTTTATCCTATTCATTTTATTGTACAGGAGTTGGGAGTATTTATATTTAGTTCAAGTGGCTAAATCACTCAGAATTAGCAGGTCATTGTGCCTCGGCCTGTGGAGCACACCTTGGTAACTTCATTATAAAACTTTAATAGAATTAGGAGTGAGAAAAGTCTGACAGAGGCTCACAGTAGTCAAAGAAAAGCCTATTGCACACTAGAGATAACAGCAGCATGAGAAGCTCAAAAATCTACCCTTTCTAAAGGAGAGTCTCACACATTTAAAAGTAGCAGAGCTCAGCGTCAAATTTTCACCCAGTAGAACAAAAGTAAGAGAACTAAAAATGTACAAAAGAAATTAATGAGATTACTGAATGTGGCTTCTCCCTTTCCTCAGCAAGCAGAGCATCAGCCACATTGCAGATATATTTCACACTCGGAGATTTATGACAGCCTTCCAGGGCACCATGCTATGCAGTACTGACCAGACAGCCAAGATACGTAGAGGAATCATGTTCCAGATTATGTTGGCAGTTCACATGGGAATGTGAAACTTGATTTACAGAAGGTAGGACAGGAGGAGAAGGTATCAGGCCTGAAATCAGTCCTGAAAATCCTGTCTGGTCAGGGCCCAGGTTCTTCTGCTGTCTTATACCCACTAGTTCCTTGTAGTTTTTATCATAGTTCATCTTACTTTTGCAGTGATAGGATACAATTCCAACCATCTTTCCACACAGGTAGCTATTTCTGTGGATGTTTTTTAGCTGACTCTGCTAGAGGAAGGTTCCCCCCAGACCTGCATCAGGTTTCTGCCTAAAGCACTTACAGGTTTTGAGCATTACATAGTAGACCTTCAATGATAAGTAAGTTCGGTGAGAACAGTTTTATTTTCCCTTCATTAGATTTCTTCCTAAAGCATTACAGGTTTTGCCAATCTCTGTCAGAGATTTCATTGTCCTCTGATTCTGAAATGAGACAGAAAGGGCACTTCCAATAAATGCCTGTTACTTTCACCACACAGCACTTTGTATCTGCTTATGCTGCAGAGATGAGCAAGTAAGTAATATGCATCCCATTGGTGGTAGTAGCACTAGGCTGTCTACTATGAGGGTAGTACTGCTGCCGTAGCCTTGATTTCCTATGGGATCCAGACAAACTTTGTCTTCATGATGATTATTTCAACTGCATAAGGCAATCACAGTGAGTGTAAGTTAGTGTTTGGCTTGAAATGAAATTTAGTACAAACCTGTAATTTGGGAAGGAACAATACAATAGATAAGTGTAGTGACTACAGTTGTGGAACACAACTGTTAAAAGTTTAAATAGCAAAGGCTTTTTATTCTCTATGCTTATCTGATGTAGCAGTGCTTTAAGGCTTTTCAGGTTAGGCCTTTCTCTATCATTAAAGTATTGCAAAAGCTTGTCCTACATATTGGAGTGTCTTTTCATGGATATTTTTTATACAAAACTGTAGTGAACTTTGGAGCATTCACTGCTTAAGATAATCTGTTTTGGCATTAGGACATATGTATTTTGACCAAGGCTGTTTATAAAACATAAATTCTGAACCCTTCACATATTTTATTCTGTCATACCACAAAATATGAGGTGAATGAAGCCAAGAGGAGGAAGGGAGCTTTGACAGAAACATCTGGAAGAGCTGGATTCAAGATTGACACTGTAAGTTGCTAGCATCAGGAAACAAAAAAGGCATAATCTTTTGTTACACAGGTTGAAATTGACGCCTGTACAGAAATAAAGTTACCAAGTCCCCAGTGTCATCAGACAGCTTTGCCTATTGCAAAATGACTACAATGAATTAAATGCTGAGTAGTAGTTCTTGTAAGCTCATTTAGTCTCTTAACAATTGCTCTGTCATTGTGCCACTGTAAAGAAATAAGAAAGAGTTCTAAAATACCAATATTTCTCTATTCTGGTTTTAAGCCATCAATATTATGTATTGTAAACAACAAACTGTAATGTTAGTTTTGTTGGTTTTAGCACAATCTTGCAGATCTCCAGTTGATGGGGTTGTGCAGTACTACTATATTGACAGTAGTCTCTTCCTGAAGCAGCAGAAGTTGATCTTGCTCATTAAGCATAAGCTTCCACTCTCTTACTCCCACCTAGTGGAAAGAACATTAACTTATGGCTTCCTCATATGTAAAGGGACTGTAAAAGTGATCAAGTCTGTCTTTTTGTATCATATGTATAGATTTAAAGATGAGGTCATCTCAGTTTAGCAGACAGTTAAGCATTTCTCTTAAAATTATTGTGGCATGCAGAAGTGATAATTGCCCTTCCCTGGCAGTCTTCAAGACCAGGCTGGACAGAGCCTTGGGCACCAGTCTACTCTGAGGTGTCCCTGCCCGTGGCAGGGGATTGGAACTAGATGATCTTAAGGTCCTTTCCAACCCTGATTATTCTGTTTTTATGCAGATCTGCTGTTTCCTGTGTGCACTCCATTACCTGAAGAAGGTGAGCCCTGCCACGATCCTTCAAACAAACTTCTCAATCTGATCACCTGGGAACTGGAACCCGATGGAGTACTTGAGCAGTGCCCATGTGCAAGTGGCTTAAGCTGCCAACCTCAGAGGTAAAGAGGAAAACTGGACAAGCAAGCTGCTTGAAAGTTTTGAGGGGTCTCTTTCTGTCATAAATAGATATAGAACTTGCAGATTCTTCCTCATTAGAAAATGTTCTGACAGCTTTTCTCAAGGAGAACAGTTTTGATGGGGATAGAGAAACACAGAAATGAATTTGGGGTTTGGTTGTAACTATCCAGCTGCAGTCACAAAAACTACTTACCTGTTTAGGACTGTCACACAGAAATACTGTGCATACGTTCTCAAGACTCATATGGTCAGAAAGACAAAGCTGCTTCTGGGAGTTTCTATCATGAATTTGAAGATTCAGATTTTTTTTTAAAGAAGCAGCCCATCTCCGATTGAAATGGTCCTTGGCTAAGCACTGAAACCATCAGATTCTATCTTAGTGAGTACAGGGTTAGCCTGCCCACAACTGGATGTACTAAAGCTCATAGGAAGCAAAACATACAAGAATCCAAAATGCACACAAAATAAGCTCCAGGAACATATTTACCTCATTCACCCTTTGTTTCCAAGGAAAGAGAGTGCTGCTTTAAGCAGCTATAAAGGGGGCCTGGCCCTAGCAGTGGTCCCCTTGCCCTATCACAGGGACCTGCCCACAGCACAAAGACACAGCGGATGGCATGATCAAATTCTGCTCCCCCACCTCCTATCAACAAATATAAAACATTCTTCAAACTTTCCTTTTACCAAACTTCCTACAACATGGGATATTTGTTTGCAGTCAACTGAAGCCACTTTTCAAAAGAAAGGCATCAGCAAATTTAGCTATTACACTATCCAGTTCAGAACCAAATGCTCAACTCTATAGCTTGATAGCAAGCAGTATTTTTTCTGCATTCCTTTAAAGCTGGAGTGTCATGTTTCTTGTTATTGTGATGTGAACAGAAAGGCGTAGTCACCATGAGCGCTTGCAGGTAGAAGAGCCAGGTTGTGCTGATGGCCACGCCATCTTGTTTCCCAGCATCAAACATCTGTGGCTATCAGGACCTTTGTTCTAGCTCTGTGAGTAGAAACCCCATCCTTAACTCTCCAGCTGTCAAACATGTAAAAATCAGGTGTTTATCAAGTCAGCTATGGTAGACTTGTCAGTATTGCACATTTAACATGCTTTCATGTGGGGAGGGAACAAAGAATGTTATTGAGGAATTAGCAAAAGAACATTAGAAGATGTATTACATGACCAGATGTCTCTTTCCAACAGCCACAGTGCTACATCTGTGTGTGAACACTCTGCCAATGAAACAAGGGATAATGAAAAAGAAGAGCCCTTAATCATGGATGAGATGCCATTCCTCAGCTTGATACCCAGAGAGAGTCTTTCCGATTATGAAGAAAGCAGCATCATTCAGGAAGTGCGTAAAGAATTAGAAAGTCTGGAGAACAAAGCAGGTTTGAAGGCTGAGCCTGACTCAGCTCGTGACCTGTTCCTGGGAGATGAAATTTGAAAGTCCAATCACCAGACAGTTAGGTAGTTATTTCTAGAGATTTTTTGCCTAGTGTCTTGCTTATATAAACCCTAAACACATACTACTGGATATAAGTGTAATAAACGTCTTCAGCGAGCACCCTTTTCTGTGCACCAAACCTGCATGTTCAAATGCTTGTTGAATTCACTCAATCCTTGGACCAAACCCACTGACAAATACAAGTAAGAACTATATCAGTGTTTCTTCTGGGTTAGTACCTTCCCCTTACGCTTATCAGTACTTGTACTCATTAAAAAAACCACTTAAGCATAAGCAATCTTAACACATTAGTGACTGTAGAAGTGACCTTTAAGTATGTATGTTTAGAACGTTGATCTGTTGGGTTTTTTTTTGTTTCCCCATGGTAAGAACTATCTACTTTGGAGATTGATTTTAAGCAAGTTTTTGTGGGTTTATTTTTTCTTTAGAAAATACAATCAGTGAAGCTGGAAAATGCGGATTCTCCGTGTCATGTCCCCCCCACTATACACACATTGTAAAGGCAGAAAAAAGAAAGGGCCCTTACCCTTTTAGATGAATATACCCAGAGCTGCTGTTCAGCTGCACACAGTGGATGCCATCTGTCCTGCAGCAGCTGGCATCGTAACTTCAGAACTGGTGTTCCACAGCTAGAGCATCCCTTGGGTTTTATACTTTCACACACAACGGTTACTGGGCTTCCTGCTACCTAACAGGCACACTAACAAACAAGCCTACAACATTTTCCATGTAAATAACTAATAGTGTGTACATTCTTATATTCATATCATGTTTGGTTTCTATGTAGGAACTTTCAATGTGACTGTTCAGGGCTCTCTCAAGGGCAAAATATACTGTCTAAACTTAAATTTACAGAACCAACAGATTCTCTGTGGTACACTGAATATGTGGAGTGTCAATACACAGGAGAATGGCACAGCTGCAGTTACCAGTCTATGCCTATGCTACAGCTGAATACAGTGCCACACGGTAGCATTCTGCATTACATGATCACCTTTGCGTATACTGATTAAAGGATCTGCTGACTCCGTCATCATCTGTCCTTTTTGAGAGAGTGTGGATATGAATTCATTAGTGCAGTTCAGCAGTAAGATATCTTAACTAGCTTCTTGCAGTTAGAGACTGGGGCTTCTCCTACTTAATTCTATTACACCCAGAGAAAATGCTTTGAAAAATGGTTTGTGCTTTGAATACACTTCATAAGCATAAATCTCTTACAACATGTGATTATCATTACCATCCCAAGAGGTCATTGATTTAAGAAATCAATACCAAGCTAAGAGTAAAATCTAATCCACCAAACTCCCCAACTCCCAGCTTTCTCAACAGTCGCTGCAAAAGCTGTGCAGTTATTAATGTTTTTTGGGGTATAGATGCCACTACCTGATGTTGCACGTGGTAAAGATACACAAGGCTCCAGCCAAGTAACACTTTGTGGATCTTCTCACATTAATCCCTACCACTTATGTCCAATTTGGAACAGTAAAGCAGTTAAAAGGCAGCTACTAGCCTGCAAGTCTTTCATCACTTCTGACCTATGTAAACTTTCCATCAATTCCTTGAGTACCACACTCAATAACCATTATCATTATGACCAGGAAAGGTATTTCATCAGAACAGGCTGACTTCTAGTTTAAGGGTTCATTTCTACATTCATACCACCAATTCTCACACCAGCACATGCACTCCCAGAGTTCACTGAATCTGTCTTTCCTTTCTATCCCTGTAAGACTACTGTGCTTAGAGACAGCCCACCTATATAAAGAGAATGAATTGTCATTGCAATTCTCCTGTTACGAACACTTAATGAACACAGTAGCTGTCTGCAAATACTGTCCTATGTAATGATAGCATCATCCTCCCTTCAAGATTCTTGACACCTCAATCCTTGGAAGAGAAATTGTTAGTACTCATCAGAAGTTCAGTGAGATTTCAGCTGAACTAAGTACATTAAGAGACATGAAGCTTTTTGTTTCTTTAAAATGCCCATGGTCAAACTCAAAAATGTTTAAAAAAATCAGAATGTCCCCTAGAACTCCTCAGAATATATTCCAATACACTGGAAGTGCATCACCGGACAAGAAATCCTTACAAAGATGCCCCCTCCTCCCTTGTCCTCTATCCAGATTTCTGCCAAGACTGACAGATTTACAGTTAACTTCTTTGAAGATGTTCTCAATGGAAGTTTCCCAAATTGGGCTGGAGATTAAGCAAGCTTTTGGAATTCTTCTCTTACTCCTTCTTTATTCCACCTCTAGTTTTTTGGCTTTCCAAACATTTTGAGAAATTTCATGACCCATTTGATAATTCAATTTTTCCTCTTCTAAAACCTCCAAGGATCTTTCAGCAGTCTGCATACACATGTAAACAGCAATTTAGTGCAGTGTTTTACCTACTGGATGGTACTCTATGCTTCCTTTGCTCCTGCCACCCTGTCCACATTGGACAAGAGATGGCACAGATTTAAAAGAGGAAGAATGAAGAAATTCTTCTGTGCAGTGCCTGGTTCTCAAGCTGCCAGATTCCTCAGGAGTTATGGGCTGATCTGGGTCAGTATGGATAGAAGAACTAAACTTTGTTAGTGAAAGCCCTTAGTCCTCTGGAGCAGAACTTAGCTGCCAATCAAATTTGGAGTTTAGAAATTTCACTTCTAGGGAAGTGAATTCAAGTGAGAAATTCAATTCTGGAAAAGGAAACTTACAGTCAAAGCAACACTTGGTGTGAATTGAAGTAAAGAGGAGCAGCAAACGGGCTACAAACGACTCCCTGAGTACACACATTACGGGTGTGTGCACATACACATACAGATATACAGAGTCTTGCAATTCTGACATTGCCTTGGGAAAGTCTGTGTTTCCATGAAATAATTCCATAATTTTCCAAATAAAGCTCACAGCATTTAATGATTAAAATGACACAACAGAATGAACAAATGTTTTATTGGCATGTTCATTGTTGTAAACAGCATGTGGCATGAAAAACTTTACCAAAATCTTTTGATTGTTATAAATTAGGTGGTTTTCCAAAAACTACAGAGAATTGTTCTCTATTGATCTTTATGGACCAAAGCAAAAAATTGCTGTTCCTAGGCTTTGCAATGAAATCATGTTGACTGCATCAGTCTTCGCACCACAACCTTAACTGCCAAGTTTGTATGTTGAGGTGTTAAAGGTTGCCCCAATATTTGACTACATAGCGCTACAGAATCAACTGGGGAAAAGAAAATGACTTTCAGTGGGTGGAGAAGATGCAAACTTGTAATAGTCTCAAAACCAAAATGTACAAAACGGAGCTGAACAAAACAAAATGGGGGAAATACAACCTGAAGTACCCAGCATCATCAAACATAAAATGAATACAATTTTAAATAGGCAACTGTACTTCCAAATGTACACAATGAACGTTGATATGTGAAAAGAAACACCATGGCAAATAGCTGAACTGCAGGTCTCGTAAATGGATAGGGCAGATGGTATTTACACATTGAACGCATTATAGCAGATCTGCTCACCAGCCACTGTAACCTATTAAAATGCAGTTTACCTTATGACAGCACTTCTGACCCAAGGTTTGCTGCCAGCTTCCTGCCCACACCCCTCTGACTGCCTCTTGTGGAAGAACATTCTGAAACCTCAAACGTGCAGCACTTTCATTTCACCTTCGATCGTGTGCTGCCGCTTCCCCAGAACCAATGTGTTAACATTTACTGCAGACTCTCTGATGAGGTAATGTGTGTATCAGTGAAACAAACAGAAAAAAGGATTCTTTCATGGCCTTTGTGCAGCTTTTTATTAAGCTGAGTATCCTGTCTGAGGCTAGTTCAACTAGCTACTATGTGCACACTGTCCTCAAGAACTTCCACTCGTTTCCCTCCCCGCCCACTTTTGAGTTCTAATCTTTTATTTGCACATCCCTTTTAGCTTTACAGTACATTTGACTATAGTGCACAACATGATTCCAAGTCAAGCAGTGACCCAACGGGGCACTGCGCTTCTGATCGGTAGCACAGCCCAATCAGTGCTGGTGTCAGCGCTTTACACCTAATGAATGTCCTGCCATAACGGCACTACACAGTAGTAGTGAACCTTTTGATTTAAAAAAAAAAAATTCCCCAGGGAAAATGCTATAGCGAGTATCAGTCTTGAGTCAAGTCTTTATTTGGTGCTCCATCCAGATAAATTTTTAGTGCTTTTTCCTTACGAGGAGAGTAGGTTACACGGTGTCCTGTTTTCTGGAGTCTGCTGCTTTCCTTTTTCATCAGCTCATTTCTCTGCTCATCTGTTAATTCCATTAATTCTTCAGTTTTATCTCTAAAACATAAATATGTAAAAATGCAGATTAATACCATAACCACAATTAAATTTCTGTAATTGTTTCATTTGGAGCAACTTTGTAAAAACCACAACTATACATAAAATACTCCTTATGGATTATTTTCTTCTCCAGAAACTAATGATCTGGCTAGACCTGCTTTTCTTAACAGAGACATTCTGTATTCTGACAGCAGTCCTGGGGGAAGCAGCAAGATTCAAGCTTACATTCTTCAATCTACCCAGTAACTCTTGTTCTTTACAGACAACTACGACTCTTTATTCGGTCACAGCAGCAACAGCTGGAAGCAGTATGTCAGCCAGCCCCTAAGAGAAACTACTAGCTGCTTTCCCTCATAGTTTCATTTTCTTCCAGCCCAGCACACTATCAGCCAGCTGTTTCCCTTAAGCTCACTGTAATGAAAAATACTGTAGCAGCAACATGTTCAAGAGGTTGCCCCACTCACCAAGTCGGGCAGAAGGGACAACACTCAAGCTCTTAGTTCAAAAACACTGCCTTTGGGCTACTGCCACCAGCTGATGAACAATTTGCATGTTAACATTTCTATTGTAGCATCCTTTTTCCCAAAAAAGCCATACTAACTTGTCAAAAGAAATCAAATCAGAAAATAAAATCCTTGCTCTCTAAAACCTATAGCCAAGACCCTCACAGACTCCACAAGGGTATGGGTCTATCTGAAGAGATTAAATCCAGACAAACAGTCAAATATAGCAACTGATTTTGCATTCAGCACTATTTTCAGTGGCCTGGAAGTGAGGATTGAGTAGAAGGATGCAGTGTTTGTTTCTTAAACAATAAACGTCATATTCAGAGGTTTATGAAGCTGAGAAGCACAAACATTTCAGATCAATGTTTTAAACCCTCTTTCCTTTAAGACAATAGAAAAGTACTTCTATGCTGCTGATTACCTCATCCCTCAAATCTTATACACAGGTGTTTTGCACTGTTATACATACACTGTAATAAAATACATACCTATAAAATATTACTGCACCATCATCACAAATGTACAGAGGCCAGACATTCAATGTAGATACTTTAGGATTCCAGTCCAAGTCCTGGTGAATCTCTAGGATGGAGATGTCACATGGAAACGTTCCTCTGCCCTGAGAAGCAGCAATTAACTCAGTGAGTAAGACTCATAATCACACATCCATGCCATTAAAGGGTAATAATAAGCAAAATCTTACATACCTTTGCAAATTCTATGTTTTCTAAGGGTATTCCACTTATTTCACTCAACTGTAAAGTGAAGAAAAATGGCATATTTAATACCATTCCACAATGTTATTCAGTGTCTACATAAAGTCAATAAACCTGCCAAATCAATTTAATTCAATTAAAATATTTAAAAACCCTCTAAAGAGCCAAAGCATTAGTATAAAATTCCAGCCACAAGGTATGAATTTTTCACATTTCTGAAGTTACTAGTGTGTCACACGTGGCATTTGCATCAAACTTCTCAACAGTGAAGGGGTGACAGAAAAGGGTTAACAGAGACAATTAATTAGTAGCAGCCAAGTTCCAAGATACAAAGAGACCAGCTGCCCCATGTTAAAGCTTCAGGTCCATCACAGTTTACACTCAGCAGCTTCACTACATGAAAAGAAAGCTGTTACCCAGTGAGCCTAGGAGCAGGCAAAGCCAGAAAACTCATACAACTAAAACCCATCTCCATACATCAGCACTTCCTACCTCAAAAAGCCAATTCCCCACCAAGCACCCAGGCCCCTCTTCTGCCCTGCAGCTGCTGCCCCTCTTGTGCTCCTCCCCAGGGCATCATCCATCCCCTGGCCCTGGCCTCGGTGGAACCCTCCCTCCACTGAGCATCTCATGGTGCACTCAGGCTCATCACTGCCCCAGCCTTGACTCAAGCAGGGGCTGCAGTCTGGTCTTCATGACAATGCAAGCACTAACTTTGATTTATGCTTCTCTCTGTCTGCTTATTTTCCCCAGACTTGAAGAGATTTCCTCCCTGAGATTCTTGCCTCTTTCAAATCTACTGTTAAAACAGATGCGTTCAAATTAAGCTGATGGTAAGAAAAGACTAACAGCCAGTGCCATTTTCTAACTAATTTCCTTTGGAACCTATGAGAAATAAATACTACTGACAAAAGCCAGACACTCTGAAATGTATGAACCCTACACTCTACTAAAAGAGAAGGGCTGGCTGAACAGATCTCTTACTACAGATGTGTCAAATTCAAGTTTCTCTTACTACTGGTGGTGATAAAAAGATTAAGACCTCTCAGAGAGAATGCTGCTACAATTGCTCCCTGCACAGCAAGTCTTATGACAGGAAAACAGGAGCAGCCAACTCTTTCAGATACAGGCAAAGAAATCGTGAAGACTGCACGGAAGAACCTGTAGTCACTTCATTTCTACTTGAAAAATACAAGAAACTGGACCATAGCTTAATCTGTGTATGTACACAACCCCAAGGTTGTTGCATTCTATGAAAGTTGAACAAAGTTCCTCTTTCCAGCCTAACATCTAAGCCCTAACTTACAGAAGCTGACTGGTTTATTAAAGTAAGGCTTTGGCAGACTTCACTGCTAGTAGGATCTTTGCTGGCTGCAACATCCAAGGTGGCGTTTTATGTCTCAGTACTGCCACATACAAATACTATTTCTCTAATAACCATTTCTCCAAGAGTGAAACCCTGTGATATACTGGATTAACAAAACAGTTTCAATACGAGACACACTTCTACTGCTCGTTTCTGCAAGGATGGCACATAAATGCTTACCTGTTAGAAGCTTCTGACCTTAAGAAAAACAACAAAACATACCAAAGGCGTACTTCCTTCCAAGCAACATGTACTTCAAGCTACTTGGCAGTTACACTGTTCCTGAGCAAGAGCTCTCAAATTCAAATATGAAGAGGCTGAAAGGTTTGCTATTTTGAAATACCAAAATACTGGTTTGATAAAACAAAGTGACAACGGTTTAGCTTTTCTTTCACATGTGTTTTTCCAGGATAAAGGAAACAGATATTATCATGCTGCCTAAACGTCAAGACATCACTTTTTTTTTCTTTTGCATGCATTCAACTGAATGCTTTGACACCAGATCATTATGTGAAATTAAGAAGTAAAGTTGATAATAAATACAGCTTTGGTGATAGGACGGGACAGGTTCTCAGCTCCTGCGACAAAATAATCACCATGCAACATGATTTTTGTAGCTACGACATCTCTGTGTTTCCCAACACAGGACATCAATATGGCTTTTAGATACCACAAGGAACATGTTAAACATTTTACCTTCTCTTTTAGTTCTTCAACACTGCTGCTTTCCAGTACTACTTCCTGGAAAGAATCTAGTTTCATTTCTGATGGCCTCCATCTTCTTGATAAAACAGCAAGTTGTGACATGGATTTCATCTTTTCTACTCCTAGGAAAGAAAGATAATTTCATACTACCATTGCAAAATCTATTATTAAAATTAGGGGTTTTCCTATAGCATAAGACGGGGGATGCCACAGACTAGTTGAAGGGGCTTGCATTTAAGTTTGACTTTTTGCTATCAACTCCTTTCAAGGAATTTTTCATAGGCAGTATCTCTTAGAAGCTATGCCATTTATTCATCTTTAGGGTGTGTTTTTTTCCATTCAAACCCAACTTGGTTATGCATACAATATATCCACCTAACCAGATGATTACCTCCAGATCGTAAGAACTTCCTCATCAATCTGGTATTTATTCATGCACTTCATTTCCTTTACCAAAATAAGCTTTCCATGTGTGACTTCTGGATTTTACACACTAGTTATCAAACCCTGCTTTACACCTACTACCTTGAAAAGTTTTAGTACATACTGCCTCCAGTCTTTTTATACTAGTTCTAGGTAATAGAGCTTTCTGTGGTTGACAGGGAAATACTGTTAAAGTTACAATGAGATAGGCAGAAGTGATACCAAAGGGCTGATTTTATCTCAAATCATTCTATAATCTTGTAACTTAGCACGCAGAACTTGTGGCTTTGGCATTTATGTCTACCATTAGGTGTTTTATCTGCATGAAGCCACCAGCACTGGTAAGGCTTCTCCCTAAACACCCTCTACAGTCTTGCCTGTGACTATACGTGTGCCACCTTTCAACTCTAACCTTATTAGCTGAAATTAAGATCCAGCCACCTAATGCTTCTGGACATTCCAAGACTCCAGGAGTTACATAAATTCTTTTCAGAGACAGAAAATAACTGATTTAAATATGTCTGCAACAGTGTGATGCAAAGCAATGATAAGAATCGTAAATGTAAATTATTGTAGGTTGCATTATTTACCTGCTTAATGTATTCAGTTTGGCTGAAGAACAAAATGAAGTCAGTGGTGGTGGTGGACAGCCTTACAAACCTTGACTTAAAGAAGTGGCCTTTACACTCTTCCAGTAGCCTCTGTGGCAGCTATGGGTATGTACAACTTAATTTTCATAGAATCTAGTGGCATCTAGATGCATCTTCTACAACTGGGTTTAAGCAGCAGATCTAGGGCAGAGCTAGACAGTTATACAGAATATTCCAGAATACCTGGAAGCCCTGGTGTGCCTGTCAACTAAGCGGGCTGTATGGGTCTAAGAAGTAGCACCTCCAAGCCTGCTCACTACAGACACTGTACACCAGCTAATCTAAAACTGGCATGAAATTATTTAAGACTGGAGTTTTAACTGAAGTCTGAGCTGATGCATATGTCCACTGGAACCTGCAGGCCTCCTGCCGCTTTGGTACTTGCACTGGCACAATTTTGTTAAAAATTCAGAATACCAGGATTGAACACAGCTGCCAAAAAGTTGGATTAACAGTTAAATGGGACTTCTTCAGTTACGTATGCTTGTGAAGAAAGTTCCTGAGTGAATGGAATTCACATTCTTCATCTATTAATTTTTCATCTGTTAATCTAGAGAAAAACTAGTGTGACCTACTTTTTTTTTTTCTTTAAATTATGTTTTTGCATTCAGAATCAAATTTTTTAAGTGTGTATGCAAGGAATAGCTTAAGAAATGCTGTATTTTAATGGTATTTAGGCGGAATTTAACAGTCTGTTCTCTGATTTCTGATACCAAAGCTGTTTTCATGAAGAAGGACTATTCGAAAATTCAGCATTTCATGACAGAAGATGAGTGGGTTTTCACTCATGCCCAAAAACAACTATGTGACTGGAGAGCTGCTCTGACTTTAAAAACAAATTACATTAGGTACTGTGTATATATACACACATACACATTTTAGCTAACTACAGATCACCAATACTAGTCCAAAAATTAAATACAAATAAAAGCATAGTATAGGCATTCCTGCAGGATTCGTGTACAGTGAAAACATACAGATACAAAAGCTGCCTACATTACTACTGTATGTCCAAAGGCTTCCAATAAACTTACAAACCGGTACTGCTATTACTGTTTCAGCAGATCACAGCCTCATGAAATTAGCACTTTCACAATCCATCCCCCCCCCCAGCTTCACACAAGGCTTGTATTGTTATTTTTTTTTTCCTAATAAAATGCTATTAAAATGGCAGTAAGTCTTTGAAAAAAAAAAAAGGGAAAAAAAAGTGAAGTACATTTTCCAATATCCTCTAAAGAAAAAAAATCTAACATTCTTTTCTTTCTCTTGAAACTACATCATTACCATCAAGCATTTCTAAGAAGACCTCCCAATTGCTTGAAATATTGATATCTTCTTCATAGATATGATAATCCAGAAACACAGTGCCTGGGTTCTTCCAGGTTTTCTTGCGTAGGCGAAACCTACAAATACATTATGAAGAAAAAAAGCTGAGTTTTTATCTGCTCATCAACATCACTGCCAGAGATTCCAAACTGAATATTTTCTGACAAAACTGAAGTACAACTCATTTATGTAAGGTTTAATTAGGTTTATCAGGAATGAGTTTCAACATTCTGAAATACAGTAGTGACAGAAGGGTATCAACTATTTGCTCTTAGTGCTGAACTTTTCACAAACACAAGGAAAACAAGCCTGTGTTGTACTTGCTCAGTGCAAGAAATGTGTATGGATTTAGATAAAGGATATTCTATTCAATATAATAAAACAGAATATTCTCAAATATTTCTGACAATTTTGCTGCCCCTCTTTACCTTTTTTGGAGGGTTATAAAAAGGGACAAGGCAAAGGCTTAGAAGAATATTGATGCCCAATTTATGTACTTAGGTTTACTGCATCAATCCAGACACAACACAACACAAAAAGCATGAGCTTTCATTTAGATACGGAGATAAATAAAAGTATAAACAACTAAAGACTAAACAGATACAAACACTGAAGTGCAATGGTGCATCCACATGAAAGTTTGTGATGTGCCCCATAATCACAGGACACTAGAGAATGTAACCCAACCACAGCAGTTACAAATCCTTTGGCCCAATCATGGTGAGGAAAGGACCAAGATGAAAAACCTGGTCCAGATCTAGGTTTCTAATACTTGTATCAAGAGGGAAGGACCAACACTTGTCTTCCAATGTGTCAAAGACCACAGTAACTTCTTATTTCTGCCCCTTTTGTATCTTCGTTTCTCCACAAGAGGTGGAAGGGGGAAACACAAAGCAACCCCAAACCAAAACCACCCCACATTTTAAAGTAATATTTAATCAGGAAACTTCAATGGATTGCAGTCTCTTCACCTGTCAATTGTCAAGTCTAGGCCACATTGTTCTCGAAGCTGAGGAAGCAGTTCCTCTTTTGACTGTCGGACAGTCATTCCTTTAGCAAAAACGGCATCTAGAAGAAACTTGCATGGCTGTGAACAGAAAGCAATTACAAACAAATTTTAGAACAGAAAAAGTAGATATGCCTTCTGTTCACATTTCCTGACCAGTCCATCCATCTACCAAAGCAACCATTAGACTGCTTTTCATAAACAAGGTAAGCAATGAATTGATTAAAATCAGGTTTAACTGATTTGTGCAGCACCAGCCTTTGACAGGTCATTCAAACACTGTGAGTGCACGCCACTGCAGAAATAGTGCCTTGTGTCTGAATTACTAATTGCTACTACTGTATTAACATTCTAAACAATGTGAAATGAGCTTTTAAATTAAAGAAGCCATACAATAATACAAATGCCGCTTTGTTGGCTTTCACTGGAACTCCATGACCCCATGAACTAAATTTATCTCATTTCTTGCTATATCAGTCCAGCTTCAGACTTTTACACTTATCCATCCCTGGCAGTGTTCAAGACCAGGATGGGTGGATTTTGAGCAACATCGCCTAGTGGAATGTATCCCTGACTGCAGCAGGTGGTTGGAAATGGATGATCTGTATGGTCCCTTCCAACCCAAACTATTCTGTGATTCTATGATTATTAATATGTACTCTGCAGTTTGGTCCAAAAAAATCAGATCAGAACTTCAGGTGCATACAGACTTTGGAAGACTGTAATCTATATACTGAAATCACTTTTATACTTTTTGTGTCCCTCAAGATACAGCAGGCAAGTGAGCTGTGTTACTGCAAGGGAGACATTTTTGTCCCAGGCTTATCTTATGCAGAGAGGGCTATTATCCAGCTGATCACTGAAAAGCATTGTCTGCAGTACATGAACATGACAAATTACATCAGTACAGTATTACTGGAAACTGCAACCATGGGTAAAACCAGCTTTTTATCTGGAAAGAATTCTACATGATTTCCATACACTTAAGAAAAACAAAGAAACAATTTCATCTGCACTCCGTCTACACTGCAGAGAGAGAGACACTTATGAGATACACTGCAGATCACACTCCAATTTTATGCTTGAAACAGCATAAACAGAAATAAACTCAAGTTCCCTTTTCAAATCCAGGAAATCCTGCAGGAAAATGCAGACAAAAGAAGGACTTTCTTCCCCCCCCAAGATTTCAGAGAAAAAACCTTGGCCAATATTTAATGACTCAATCTTGAAATATTCAAGACCTTACCTCTGACTCATTTACCAGAAGCTGATAGACTTTGACTCTATATTCACCCTTCTTAAGGGCTCTTCCCAGTCTAATAGTTATCTGGAAGGCAAAAGGAGTACCTGTCAGAACTGATATAAAACTCGGAAGTGTATCTTGCAACACACTACCAAAACCAATGTAACAATTTCATGTGGCAACTTAAGAAAAAGTTGTAAATAAGGTTCTTAAGTTGGCCTATACAGTAGCAATATATTTTTTTGGATTCAAAATAACTTCTGAACAACCTTATTATCATCAGAAAATGATGAAAGTGTCTCGTTCAGCCGAACACTCTCAAACTCTTGATTGCTGGCATAGACTCTAAAGACTTTGAAGTGAGAAGACGGAACTCCAACAAAGGGCTCCAAATGTTGCTTGAAAGCAGACAGAGTAATTCTTTTATCGACATGTACCATCAGCCCTAAGCAAAAAAAAAAAACAGATAAAAAAGGCATGAAACACATTACCAAAAAAACCTCTCTAGTTATCTTATTTTCAAACAGTTATCACTTGCAGCAAAACAATACTGAAAAATCAATAGTATAGTTAATAGCTACACTTCCATTTTATTTGATGCTATTATCAGAACATTTAAGAGCTTTGCTCTATTTTAAGTGCTTATGGGAGATGCTCCTGGGGAAACACAGCACCTCCAAACTGCACTATTTTGTTATCAGTGAAATAACAGATCAAAGTGGTATCTTCTCCATTCAGTAAGACAACTACTGGAGAGAATCAGAGGTACTGTTTGCAGAAAATACCTCTACAGGTCTCCCGTGCCTCAAGGGAGAGACAGAAGTGCTTCTGAGGTGAGGCTGGCCAGGCACATGCCACCCAAACCTTTTCTTCCCTCCTGGCTTTCAGGACTAAAAAGTCTGGTTAAACCTGTGTTCTGGAAGGCCAGAGGGTATCACAAGGCAAGCCTGAGTCCAGATTGAGGGATTTTTTCATGGAATAATTTTGTAATTAAGGAAGACACTTTAGTAATGCGAAATGCTGCAAAGTGAAGTTAATACTTTATCTTCAGAAACTGTGCTTCTTAACATATGAATTTTAGACTACACTACCACCTACATCACAATTATATACCAATGAGGCACTAGAATAAAAAAAATCTATTTGGAATATTTCACTGAATAAATTATTTGAATTATAAATCTGATCATGTTGTCACACTACAAATATATAGAAGGTTTCCCCTCAGGCTAATCACTTATACACCTGTCATTAGATTTTTTAACATGGCATATTAATTAAATAGTAATAAAATCTGGATTATTTTAAGGCACTTAAAGGAATACATACATTTTTGCCCTTGTCCTGAACCTTCATCTCCAGTGTAGGGTTCTGACTTAAAGTACATATATTGTGCTTCGCCTCTGCTCTTGCCACTTTCATCGTATTCACTGTCTGTTCCAGAATCTTCTTCTGCTGTGTCCCAGGTTTCTTTCTTCCCCTGATTAGCTTTTGATCGCCTACTACTTGTGATACTATGAGAATCAAGTCCATTAGCCAAGGGAAGTGGGGCATTGTCCACATTGCATAAAGTATCACTGCTATGACTGGAGCTGAGGATATCACTGTCCACTGAACTTGTACTTCTGTCATTATTTACATCTGAATCTGACCGTTCCTCAGACTGGATATTTTCTGGATCAGAAATCTGAATTTGGTTTTCAAGTTCTCTGTTTTCTGCTGATGCTGAAGAGTCTATTTCATTTAAAGGTGATTCAATATTTTCAAAATCACTGGCTTCTGTGCTTTTGCTGCTGTCTCCATTATCCCCCTCCTGCTGCTGCTGCTGCAGAGACAAGCTTTTAAGCTTCTCAGTGCTTTCTTCCAGAATTGCCTCTACAGATTTCATATCACCTCCAGGTCCTTTTACTCCTTCACAGGCTTCACCCAAGTTGCCTGAATCTCCACTAGGCTTCTGATAAACTGCTCGTCTAAATTGAGATCCAGGTGATTGCTCTGGTAACGAAACATACAGTCTGATTGTATTTGCATGCCGATCCAAAAGTTTCCATAAATGAGAATCTGTATATGCCACATGATGATCTAATGACTCTGAGCTTTCAACAAATACCTGGACATAAGATAACGGTGTTTTATTATGCAGCGTTATTTTAAATAAAAGTAAAAAGCAACAGTAACACACAGACCGGACTAAGCACACATTAGAAATTACGTCTCTGGGCAACATGAGAAAAGCCAACAAACCAACCAACCAAACAAAAAAACCATATCTAGAATCAGATGGATGAGTCTGCAAATGAATAATGATTTCACTTTTCATAACCATGTTAAGATTGGAGTAAACTGTAACCAGACTGACCAGCTGCAGTAAACACTGAAGTTTAGAAGAGTAGTTATATATCATTTCATGGGCACCCTTTACCTGTACACTAACTCTAGTTAAGGCAGTAATAAGCTCCACAACTACAGCTGGCAGTTTTTATTTTCTAGTATAGCACCAAGAAATCTTTAAATGTATTTATGGATTAAGCCACAGCACAAATTAGAACACAAGGGAACAATTTTCTTTCTTCCTTTTGTCAATGGGCACTGTGCTGCAGTGACAAGATGAATGCAAAAGGGCTCACTGTAACTAACAAGTCAATGATGTTGTTTCACCCAGCTATAAGCCACCAGTTTTGCTAATCCTTCCTAACTCAAAACCACACTATCCTTGATGAAATTTCAGACACCGAGCATGTGCAAAATGTGCCAAAAGGTGTGCTATTACTACTGCAGCTAAAAGGGCAGTGCTTCAGATGAAGTTAAGTAAGTAATAAATTACTCTTTTTATGATGCGTTACACAACCATTACTGGAAACCTTTATTAGAAAACTTTTTGGAAAAACAATATAAATTTGGCTGGGGGAATCTGCATAGAAAAACTACTGAATCCAAGACAAAACCACATCAGGATGTCTCTTAGTTCTGACACTTGTTTCTTAACAACTTTATTACTGAGAACAGGCACAGCTGTTCACAAAGTTTAGAAAATAAATCAGGTAGGTTTCATAGTAATATGCCAACCTTTGTTCCCTAATAAGGGCTGACTTTCAAAAGTCATCATAAGGTTGTTAACCTCAACATCATTTGAACCAGATGTCTGATGCTGAATCTGCTTTCCCTGTTATGTACAGCTGGCTTCACACACTACCTATAGTAATCATCAGCACCATACTATTTGCTAGTTAGAAAAAAAAAAACCCAGAGTGAAATGTGAGTTATCCACTGCAAATTCAACACAGCTATCCAGACCTTTTACACACAACCGTAAAGTTTACAAGTACGCAAAGTGAACAAATAAGAAAACCACAGAATGTACCTTGTTGCTTCTAAAAAAGCCTTCAGCTTTCAGTGTTTTGCTGGAAACATTCAGCAGACGCAAGTCATTGTAGCAGCGCTCTAATACTACCCGCATTGTTTCAGCAGGCAGGTGTGTAGCCTGAAGTAAAATATTGACAGTCAGGTAAGAGGCACATCACTTGTAACGTGAAGTACTGGAGTAAGTATTTCATTTTTTAGGATTATTCACACGGAAAGGAGAAGGTTTGCTTATTGACTTATAAATTGCAGAAGACAACGTGGGGGAAAACCTCTCAAACCTGTTCAAACCCAGTTCCTTTCCTCCATTATTTGGTATGGGGCAAATACTAGTTATTTCAAAACATCAGTAGACCAAAATAGCTTGGCTTTGCAGAGATCTGACAAACTGCTAATGACCAGGAATCAGTCTTATTCAGGGTACGTAACAACTGAAAATAAAAAATACTCGAGCATTACATTTTGCTCATGGTCCACTTAATTAGATTGAATTCTAATTACTGCAATCATGTTTCATAACATATATTAGGAAGTTGCACCTACCACTGAACTAATTTACACAGACTGGACAAAATAAAATGGCTGTCTTCAAATTTAATGCAAGCAGTAACATCCCGTGGCTACAGAACATCTAAAGATCAATTTGCATCTTAATAACTAGAGGCTCCTGGAATGAAAAGGAGGGTTTGTATGGAGAATATGGACAGCTCTGAATGCTAAATTTCAGTTACTGAAGCCAAAGAAAGAAATTAAGTGTTGGTTCAGTTATACAGTAAGTTATAGAATCATAGCCATAGAATAGTTAGGGTTGGAAAGGACCTTAAGATCACCAAGGTCCAACCCCCTCTGCCATGGCAAGGACACCTCACACTGAACCATGACACCCAAGGCTCTGAACAACCTGGCCTTGAACACCACCAGGGATGGATTGTTCACAACTTCCCTGGGCAACCCATTCCAGTACCTCACCACCCTTAAACTAAAGAATTTCTTCCTCACATCCAATCTAAACTTCCCCTGTTGAAGTTCTAACTCATTACCCCTTGTCCACTCACTACAGTCCCTAATAAAGAGTCCATCAACAACGTCCCTACAGGCCCCCTTCAGATATTGGAAGGCTGCTATGAGGTCTCCACGCAGTCTTCTCCAGGCTGAACAGCCCCAACTCTATCATCCTATCTTCATAGGGGAGGTGCTCCAGTACCCTGATCATCCTCGTGGTCCTCCTCTGCACTTGTTCCAACAGTTCCATGTCCTTTCTATGTTGAGGACACCAGAACTGTACACAATACTCCAAGTGAGGTCTCATGAGAGCAGAGTAGAGGGGCAGGATCACCTCCCTCGACCTGCTGGTCATGCTCCTTTTGATGCAGCCCAGGATACAGTTGGCTTTCTGTGCTGCAAGTGCACATACTGAAGCCAATTCATGTTCATTCTCCCATCGACCAACACCCCCAAGTCCTTCCCCTCAGGGCTGCTCTGTATCTTTTCTCTGCCCAACCTGGAGCAGTGCCTCAGACTGCTTCAACCCAGGTGGAGGACCTTGAACTTGGCATGGTTAAACTCCATTAAGTTGGCATCAGACCACCTCACAAGCGTGTCAAGGTCTCTCTGGATGGCATTCCTTCCCTCCAGTTTATCAACCAAACCACAGAGCTTGGTGTCATCAGCAAACTTACTGAGAGCATACTCAATCCCACTGTCCATGTTACCAACAAAGACGTTGAACAAGACCAGTCCCAACACCAATCCCTGAGGAACACCACTCTTTACTGGTCTCCAGCTGGACATTGAGCCATTGAGCACAACTCTCCATGTGCAGCCACCCAGCCAGTTCCTTATCCACCAAGTGGTCTGCCTATCAAATTGATGACTCTCCAATTTAGAGACAAGGATGTCATGTGAGACAGTGTCAAACACTTTGCACAAGTCCAGGTAGATAACATCAGCTGCTCTACCCCTGTCCATCAGTTCTGTAGCTCCATCATAGAAGGCCACCAAATTGGTCAGGCAGGATTTCCCCTTAGTGAATCCATGCTGCCTGTCACCAAGCACCTTGTTGTTCTTCCATGTGCCTCAACATGCCTTCCAGCAGAATCTGCTCCAAGATTCTGCCAGGCACAGAGATGAGGCTGACTGGTCTGTAGTTCCCCTGCTCATCCATTTTCCCCTTCTTGAAAATGGGGGTTATATTTTCCTTTTTCCAGTCATCTGGAACTTCACCTGACTGCCGTGATTTTTCAAATATGATGGACAGTGGCTTAGCAACTTCATCTGCCAGCTCTTTCAGGACCCGCAGATGGACTTGTATACGTTCAGGTTCCTAAGATGGTCTTGAACCAGATTCTCTCCCACAGTGGGCCCAGGGTCTTCATTCTTACAGTCCCTGCATCTGCCTTCCAAGACTTGGGTGGTGTGGTCAGGGTGTTTGCCAGTGAAGACTGAGGCAAATAAGTCATTAAGGACCTCAGCTTTCTCCAAATCCAGTGTAGCCAGTTCTCCTGATAACCCATGGAAGGGGTCCATGTTGTTCCTAGCCTTTTAGTTGCTATGTAACTACAGAATCCCTTCCTGTTATCTTTCACATCCCTAGCAAAGTTTAGTTCTAACTGGGCCTTAGCTTTCCTAACCTGATCCCTAGCTTCCCATACAACATCCCTGTATTCTTCCCTGGCTGCCTGTCCTTGCTTCCACCTTTTATAAGCCTCTTTTTTCCTTCAAAGTTCCCTCAGCAGCTCTCTATCCATCCAAGGAGGTCTCCTGGACCCCCTACTGCACCTCCTTCTGGTTGGGATGCAACACTCCTGAGCTTGTAGCAGGTGATCCCTGAATACTGCCCAACAGTCTTGGGCCCCCCTATCCTCTGGGGCTATATCACATGGAACCTTACTAAGCAGGTTCCTGAAGAGGCCAAAATCTACTCTATTGAAGTTCAGGGCAGTGAGCTTGCTGCTCACTCTTCTCACTGTCCTAAGGATCTTGAACTGAATCATCTCATGATCACTACAACCAAGGCTGCCCTGGAGCATCACATTTTCAACCAGCCCTTCTTTGTTGGGGAGCATGATGTCAAGCATGGCGTTTCTCCTTGTTGGCTCCTCCATTACTTGTAGTAGGACTGGATACTCACTGAGGTGGTTTCAAGTTAATAATCCAAAAGAAAATGAACCTGTTTCTTCAGCTTCCCCAAAACACTTATTATTTGGTAAACTGGTAAGCAATATGACCAGACAGTGGTTAAGACTGTGCAAAAGCTAGGGTACAAGCCTGGGTGGAAGCAAGAAGCAGGTTGCTGCTTTTAGCACCAGTAAGCAGATAGACAAGCTCAACTAAAAAAATCTAATCGAAACATATCTAATGTGAAACACATGAGCTGCCAAAGGTGCAGGCTCTCAGATATTTAGATTATGACACATTTTCACAGTGAATCAAAGTTCTGTAATGCAAGTCCTTAATGACTGTAAATTAATTACCTTAGAAATTAGCTGTTTAAATTCAGAAACTGTTTGATTCAAATAGGCTCGAACACTTATTGGAGGAGCAACAGATTCAGTCTTTAGGTCAACTACGTGAACCTTTACCATGACCTCTGTAGGGAAGAGGAAAAAGAAAATAAAACCACATATATGAGAGAATTTAATAGGCAAAGAAAACACACACATGCTTGTCTAATGTACTGATTAAGGGGTTGCATTAAATACAAACAGTAATGAATTTAAAAAGCAGTCCAATTTCAGTACTTAAATTTCAATCAGCTTTAACACCAAAGAGACAAAATGTTCCAGTTTGCCAAATTTCAGTATACCTTAGAATTGTTTCAATTTGAAACACTTCAATTAACAGAGCACAGTGTGCAGTTCTAAGTACTGACTTCATAAAATTTAGTTCAATGAAGTTTTTCTTTTTTCATACATCATAATGAAGTTCTGCGTTTTACAAGTTTTTGTTTCATGCCATCATGCAATACATGATTTTAGTCTGTCCTCGTCTATCTGTAATTACAAGTCTTACCACCAGGTTTATAGCACTGGAAAATCTGGTCAGGTCGTCTTGTTTCCAACAGTAAGTCAAACATGTATGTTGATTTGACACCTCCAAGTAATAAACCCATTGGTGTATCCTCTTCTCCTTCATAAGATCGTTCCAAGTAGTCATGAAACTCATCATATTTGACAAGACGACAGCAATCCAAAGGAACCGCTTCTTCTAAATCCATTAGCTAAACCAAGCACATTCACAAAAAAATCTTAAACTTTTAATAATGGTTTTTTTGAGAGTTTAGTTTTTTTCCCTTGTACACTAGAAATATCTCAGTACGTGTGCATCCAGAAATTCTTGGAATTCACAAATTCCAATTTGATTTCAGAAAAGAACGCAAGTGCACACATCACAGATGTTATATACACATTTTCAAAATAAATAAAAAAAGCCCGCATCAAAAATGCAGGACAGTAAAGTTTGACAAGTATGAATTAATATAAGCACATGAAAGCAGAAAAAAATTACACTGAACAATTACACTATTCTGTTATGCATATCGTACCTTATAAGCTATTTCCACAGCTTCCTTCAGTGTTCGATCCTTATGAACCTCTAACTTGTTCTCCATCATTATTTGCTTTGTGGGATGCATGCAGAACAATTTAATCTAGGAAATACAAAAGGAAGAATAATTACTATGGACATACTTTGCAAATACCTTTCATGTTAAGAGTACATTTAAATTCATAACCCTATGTTCATACAGTCTGATACCAAATATATCTTTATCTCTACTTCTGCTATAGGTCAGTTTCCTTTCAGCTGGTTACACACCTGCATAGAAAATGCCAAAAGGCACAGCAAATAGCACTAGTGTGTGTATGCATGTGTATCTGCTATCTTTTTCCAAGCTAGGGTACAACATCCACAACCAGAACATCTTTAAACTGTAAGCTGCATGCAAATCTTTCAAAACAAAATGCACATACGAACAATGAATGTGAAACGCCTTTCTCACATAGTTACGTATTTCACAACCATAGGGAACCTTTGAATAAAACAATCATTTGATTCATAGGTAGACCAGCTGACTGTCATGCTTCTAAGTCAGGAAGTCGTATTACTTCCGTTACTATTGAATCTGTGGTTGGAAAAGATTCCACTCTTTCTGCCAAATAATCATTCTGAATTCAGTTCAGAAACATCATTTCACAAAAATATCATAACACAAAATGATTTAACAGTACAAAACACCTAGCATACAGCACTACATACTTTTTGGAATTCATTTTTCTGAAATCAAGTGATGTCCAACTAACTATAGTGTTGGTCTAGTTTTAATACCAAGTCAAATTTTCATGGAGGACATGAACTCAACAAAAAAAAACTCTGGTGAATATCTCTAATAGGTGCCTCCACTTCATACAGGCTTCCTATAGGTTTACAATTCATTTTAAAGAATTATAAAAACACATACACTTATCACAAAAGTTTCTGCATTGCATTAAAAATTACTATTTACCACACAAACATTTCTTACTAGAAATGTATTGTTAGCAGAAATTCTAACCTTGCAAGTGTTGCGCTCAATTTCACGTTGCCTCTTTTCTTGTTCTTCCAATTCTCTCTCTTTCTGTACCAACTGCTTAATATGCTCTGGATATTCATGTGCCTCAAGAAACTCTGTCAATAAAAACAAAGCAATAGTATTACAAAGAAATTTCTTCCACAACATCTTTGGAATTATGGGTATATGTAACAGTTATCCTTCCTGCTTTCTTTCCTTTCTCTTCTCCATCCAAATTTCCCACTATACCACGTCCTGTTCTCTTTTTTGTGGTTTAAATGAAATCAAAGTCAGCTTTTCATCCTCTCTAATCTTATATCAGCAACACAAGAAAATGCTATTAGCACATGATTAATATTCCAGTACAACTAAGGGAAGGATTGCTATTATAAAGAAATACACTAATACTGATGACTACACTTAAGCCAGGTTTTACATTAAAGGTAAATTCTGTTCTAGAAAGTGAATTAGCTGACAACAGGAGTCCCAAGATATTGCTAATGTTGTGATAAAATAAATATTGCATTTAATTCAGATTAGTGTACTTCCTACTTAAACTGAAAAATTTCCCTTTGTAAGGACATACTACTGAATTTTTCCTTTAAGAAAAAACACACATAGCTTTGACAATGCAAGCAAATTAATCTTTGGCTCAATTCAACCAGTTAGAATATTACTAGAATGCTTGATTCTTCCAGGCACACTGCTGATGAATGTGGCTAGCCACTGCTCTTCTGGTTTCCTTCTACAGCTGTTTTTCTTAGAAGTGATTAACAAGAAAGGGGAAAACGGCAAACATGCTTCCTTCTGTTTTGATATTGGTTAAAAAAAAGTTTTCTCCCAACTTCCATTTGTTAGTACATCAAAAAATCTACAAGGGAAATCCTGGAATTTTACAGATAGTAACATGTACAGTTAAAGATATATGAAATTAGGTAACACCTGAATGGAACCTCTAACAAGACATTCCTGTTCTGAATCCAAATAGAATCTTTATTTTCCACTGTATAATAGTTCAAAGATTAATCAATCTGGCAGCAGGGCCAAGCATCCATTCATCAATCCTCAGCCTTGGTGAACTTGGTCAAAGATGAGGGGAATAAGAGACTCTGAAATCCAAGGTCTGTTTCTAACTATGAAACTTACAGTATATTGTCAAACCTCCCCCTAACTGAAAAACAGACACCAAGGGCTGTTTATAAGGTAAAACTGTCATTATGGAGTTCTTACATTCTTACAATATCTTTTTTTATTCCACTATAAATCACGACACTATACAGCATTCTAGTTTGTTCAATGTCACCCGGTAAACCTGGTTTTCATTTCCATGATATGAAAATATTAAAAAAAAAAAAAATAATCAAACCATGACCATCTCCTAATGATCCATAAAGGTTTATTATAAAAAGAGTAATGAAAAGCTATAAAAGAAGGCTTCCCATATTGAAGTTACTTTAGCTTGCCCTGAAAATACCAATACCAGGATCTTCACAAAAATTAGTCCTCAGCACATGTAAAAGACTTCCTTATTCCACAACAGAATCTTAATAGTTAAGAACTGCAAAACACACTTACTTGCGTTTCTCGTTGGGTCCTTCAGTCTATATATCAGCATATATGCATTTGTGGAGCTGGTGCAGGAAAGAACAGTTATACGAATTTATCAGATAAGAGGACAACACTGACTTCAAAAGTAGGTTTGTTTTGGTTTGTTTTTTTTTTTTCACTAATGAGCTGTGTTACACGTACCTCAGCAATATATTAACCAAGAGGGACTTTTGAAAATAAGTATCACATTCTTTTAATGACTGACACAGTAGCCAGGATAGTTATTACGACTATTTGAAGCTTCTACTATTAATTTCAAGCTAACACATTAAACACATGCATCTAGGCCATTCATTTGATTACACTAAAACACCACCAGAATTAAAAGTAGTATTACAGTACTACTAACCTAGCAAAAGCACTGGAATAATAGCCTCTGCTTCCAGAAGATCCACCATACGTTTTCTTAATATCTTCCTGAGTTATCTAAGAGGAGATCAATTTAATGATTGAGAAACTTCCATTAAACAAGACACATTCTCATCAAGAAAAACAGAATGTAATTAACACACAAATTAATCATTCTATTTTTTCATATTCCTGCTTATCTGCTGACTGCAAACAAACCCAGCCCAACCCACTTTCACAGTGATCTGCCTCCTCATTTTACAGCACAAGTAAGCTATTTATTTTTTTAAAGGAACGTAACAGCATCCATCTTCTTGATTGCAATAAAGTTTGTTATGGGTACCCGTTAACACCTGAAAGGCACCAGCAGGACAGGTTTAACAGCACAATCTGGGTTACAACAGATCTACTAATACACTTCTCTAATGAAGATATTTTCTTCCTGCATATGGAAGGCAAAATTCTAAATTCAGCCTGGTCTGTACAAAAACGAAGGCTTTTTTATGAACTACCACCCCCCCCCCCCCCCAACGTCAAGAAACATTCCCCCCCACCCTAATGCACAAAACCCCATACATAAATAAATAAATCTATTATAAATCACTTTAGCTAATGAGTGAAACGTATGTATGTGGCAGGACATTACAATAAGAATATGAAATGAAGTACATGCTTGAAATACCTACACAAAAATCCAGCTTCATTGTATGCAAGTGAAAAAAAAAAACATGGAAAACCAGGAACTTACTGGTTCATCCATGAGTACACAGACAACTAAAAATACTATTTTTACCTTGCTAACATGTTGATCATTAAAGCTATACCACTGATCATCACTAAAAGATTTTATACAGGCATAATAATGGCCACCAGCAGCACTTCCAGAATGAACCATAACAGAGAACAGCTCATACAATAAAGAACTCTGGGAAGAGAAGAGAAAGGTGTGATATATATTTAAAAAAAGTAACCAAATGTTCATTTATAAAAGCTTTTAAATAAAATCCGTATATTTTTAAACCCAACTACATAAACAATTCTATATTACAAAACAGATGAGACACATTTGCTATCACACTCCTTTGCATTCTTCAGAGATTGCTTTTTGCCACTTAATGTAAGCTGCAAACCAGCAACATGCCATCAGCACTCCCCATTAATTTTACTCACATGACCCTGAGTTTGCTGTCATAAACCCTTATTTCCATATATAAAAAAGGAAGGAAATAAAGGGTACAAAGAACATACCTTCAGTGTTATCTATACATTAAAAACTGAAACTGAGCACTTGTCCTCAGTTCAGCAGTAGCAGTCATTTTTCTCCTTCTTAGTAGCTGGTGCAGCGCTGTGGTTTTGACTTTCAGCCAGGGAACAGTGCTGCTAACACCAATGGTTTTAGCTGCTGCTTAGAATGTTTAGTCTGACCAAGGACTTTCTGAGCCACATGCTGAGCCAGGGAGGAGGGGAAGCCGGGAGGAAGCAGAGACAGGACACCTGACCCAAACTAACCACAGAGGTATTCCACACCACAGCACATCATGCCCACTATACAAACTGGGGGCAGTTACCCGTTAAGGGTAAGATCACAGCTCAGGTGAGGCTGGATATCGGTTGGTGGGTGGTGAGCAGTTGTATTCTCTTCCCTTGTTATTTCTCTTATCTTACTATCACTGGTGGTAGCAGCAGTGGTTTGTGTTATACCTTAGTTACTGGACTGTTCTCATCTCAACCAGTGGGAGTTATATTCTTTCGATTCTCCCTTCTATCCCTCCGAGAGCAGGGAGAGGGGTTAAGCTAACGACATCGTGGCTGGGCTTAAACCAACAAAACAACAATGACTCTTACAAATGTTACAAGAATTAAGCATTTCCAGTTTACAGAGAGGAAGCATTCTGCAAATTCTCAGGATACACTGCATCTATTATTAAGATATCCAAACCGAGAGAATAACAACATGGCTTGACAGTTGGTTTACCTTGAGAACAACTAGTACGAATCAACTGGCCAAAGCTACTGTCAACACTAGGACATGACATTTGTACTAGACACATTACAATGCACTGTCCCTGATCGAGTCAAGTGTCTATTAATTTTTCTTTTTTCCATCTAAGATTGACAGTATTCAGAACATTTATCAAAAAAAACTCTCAAATGATTTAAGATAAATGTAAACAGGGAGAGATATGCAGATTAAAATGCAACTCAGCCTTTAAATTTTTATAAAAGTAACAGTTACAGCCAAAAAGCTTCCTAACAAGTCTGAATATAAGCTTTTGGCGAAATTTCAGATGAGTTCACTGAATAACAACACATGAAGCACACGCTGTAGACATTACCATAAAATTCGAGTATTTTTATGAATTTTATATTGGCAAGAAATCTCCACCAGGTTTCTCTAAGATCTCGGCTGATATTTACGTCCCACAGAAGGATGACTGCTGTCCTAGAATGACCTGCTGCTCAATTCTTTTATATTAACTCAAGATGACTGAATAAACATTAAATATCTGACCTGATGTTCAGATCAATTCACGTCAGCCATCCTAGCTGTATCGCCCTTTCCAGACTCTTGCCCACCCTTAGTCCTACTCATTACAGACACTGAATGAGTAAGAGAGAAAACCTTCATGCAGTGTAAAACTGTTCAGAAAGCTAATGCACTGGTGTGCTACCAACACTAGTTTAGTCACAAATCCAAAAGAGCACCATATTGGCAGCTATGAAGGAAATGTAACTCCGTCTCAATCAAAGCCAGCACAACATTTTTCTAAACATACCTTTTCACTGCCAGCCTTAGAAATTCTTTCTGCTGCACTACTGCTTTCAAGGCAGATTCCTTCATCAACTCCATCATCATTAGAAAAATCATTGCTCATCTGATCACTGTGACAACTGCCTTCATTCTCCGCTCCGCTATCAGTGCAACTCTCAGTCTGAGGAGACTTCTTAAAAATAAGACATACATACTAACATTAAACAACATTTAAAGTTACACAGAACAAGAAATAACAATACATTTGTGACATGAAAAAAATCCAATCTTCAAAACAGCAAAACTCCCAAAACCCCTAGAGATCTCTGCAATTCAGCACCAAGAACAGACTTGTTTCTGTTAGCAACTGTCTTCAGTCCACCTTTTAGGACAAAACCTAGGACAGCTAGCCTATTCCATTTGCTGGTTAATTCAGTTAAATACCTGGAAGTCTAATACCAGACAGCAACCCCAATTTGGATTGGGCATGGCCCTTTATTAATGAGAACTGATTTAACTGGAAATATCTTCATCCACAGTCAAAGACTTTTTCTATATTTCAACTCACTGGACACAGAGTCAAGGTATTATAGTAAGAGTGACTAGTGTTCTGTTAGCCTAAAAGCATAATGTCAACAACACCATGAATGCAATTCATTTAGTATAAGTCATTATATACATCTCTTACCTGATGCTTTTTCCTCCAGGTAATTCCTTCAGTTTTCTGGGAGTTAGTTTTGTCTCAAGCTCTGTTCCCCCATATCAATCAATTCTCATTTATACCCCCAGCAACACTTTGAGAGGTATCAAACTGCTTATACTTCATAAAAATCAAGCTTTGTAGAGAGTCAGAAAAGCCTCTCCATATGCATATCAATGCAGTATTTTTCTTATACCACTACTAGCTAGCAAAGTGATATAATGTTTTCAGGAACAGAATTGGAGGAATAAATTTAGTTGTTAATGCAGAAAGCACATTAAATACTTTTTGATGAACGTTAACTGCACATGAATTTTAGCCAAAACCAGAAGAGTTAAACGCCAGAAGATGAAAGTGAAAAATAAAACTTTAAAAATCTCATTTGTAGCATACACAACATCGTGAGTCGGAAGGAATTCATCATTCATGTTATCTGGGCCAACTTCCGCATTCAGAGTTTGAAAGTTTTGATTACCTCTTTCGACCAAAACAGACTCAGACACAAGTTTAAGAAATACATTTCATTCTGGATTTGCTGTACATGCAGAAGTCCTGATAGTTTAAATCACTTACGTGAAGACGTAAGAAATCAGAAACAGCTTTATGGAAGCATGGAAACAATACAGTTACTAAAGAACATGCCTACACGCCTCTTTTTCAACATAACAGAATTCCATATGGATGGATATAAAATCTTCAAGTTAAAACACTGTCATGCCTAAAGAACATTTTAGGTGCAAGAACAGTGTTGTTAAAATGGGTTTATTAGACATTTTTATTTCTTTAATGAGAAACATTAAGAAAGTTGAAGACTTCTCTCTGAAACCATTCACTTTACCTCATCTTCAACATCAATGAAGACACTCATGTCTAGCTCCTCAGGAAAAGTCATTCGATCATTGAGTTTAATTCTGTGCATAGTGGTATAATCAAAGTCAAATCTCTTCAGCTGTAATGTCAGCAGGTATGGAAAATGCAAGAACCGCAGACCCTAGAATGAAGCAAAGACAAGATTATGCTGCCTTTGTCAAGACTGGTAATTTGCCAAAAGTAATTTTCACAGATGATTTGAACAATCTTTACCTTCCTCGCATCACATTTCTTCTTACATCGTTCACAAAAATACTGATTGGGGCCATCAAGAATCTCAGGCTGAATAAAAGCATGAAGTGCTTCTTCCTAATAATAAAAAGATGTTACCTGATTTTTAAATAATGTTTTAGTATGAAGGTATAAATCACAATTATAATTTTACTATGAGATTGCAAACAAGTAAAATTACTTCAATTAAATCTACAATCAAAATTTGATTGACATGAACTTTGATACAGACACAGTCAGGAAAATATGAAGGGAAATCAACCCTTCAACCCAGCCCAAAGTTAAATTAAACTGTCAAACCACAATTACTGCTAACAATAATTCATTCAGTATTTGGTGAATCCAAATTGTCTGTTTTAACAAACATACAACATAAAATGACATTTAATCCTGTTATCTTGCACATCACATTCAGTTATGTCTGTTCAGTCAATTGCTCTGAAAACAAGCTTATTTATTTAAGCCTGCTTTGGCCCTCTTCTACCAGAATTTTGAGATGGTTGTTCTGCATTTCAAGAGTTTTTCCCAAAAGAGACCATCCAGATATATCTCCTATAAAGACAAAACTAGCTTCCTAACGTAAACCTCATGAGGGAACTGACAAAGAACTGTAATTTTATCCTTTGACAGCTGCCTAAAAGTTCTGCCAATAATCACAGAATGGTTTAGGTATAAAAGGACCTCAAGATCTCTATTTCCAACCCCTTGCCATGGGTAGGGACACCTCCCACTAAACCATGTCACCCAAGGCCCTGTTCAACCTGGCCTTCAACAATGCTCCAGGGATGGAGCATAATCCAGGGGCTCAATGATTTCTCCTTTTTTCTACACAAAACAATACTCAAAATACCACTGAACTGATTACGAGTCCTCCCCCAACACAATTTGCAACAATGATATTGAACATAAGTTGCATACAGGTGAGAGCAAATTTGCTCAAAATTCACGAAGAATATTGAGATCGATTCAGTGAAGAATTTTATCCAGAGATTTTAAATGTTATAACCTTTACTCCAGTCAGCTTGCAAGCCAATAAGCTGAGTTTCTGAACTACAGGTGGAAATTAGTTTTCTGTTCACTTAGAGGTAAAAACAGATAGAATTTGCACATTTAAACACTCAGTTTCTTTAAAATCTATAGAAACAATGTTTTTAAAAATCATTCTCTCTTACAATGGACTCTAGCTGTTACCTGAAGTCCACCTAAGTGAGAAGAGGCTTTAACTGGGCAGAGTAAGCTCACCAACTGTAACATGACTGGCACAGACTTAAGATTACTATCTAAATCACGTTGCTTGGCATGTCACAATTTGGGAGGGAATCAAGGATACGACAAGTTCTTCAAAAAGCCTCCAATTCTTCCCTTCTCCCTCATTTGTTTCTGAAAACTCAGAGAAGCAGCAAGAACAATGATAAGATGAAAGTTTTTTTAAAAGCCCAGCTACTATTCCAGAAGAAAGGACTTTTCTAAAAAGGGCAGTATTCCAGGTAACAACTACTCACAAACTAAAAATGTGACAAATTCAATAGAACAACTGTACCTTGAAGGCAGTCATCTCACTTTAGTATCTTTTGATACAGATAGAAAAGCCTTTGAACAGCCCTGAAATCACAGCTCTTAAGCATAGATACACTCTTCAGACATGCGAAAACATTTTAGTCTGAACTGAACTGCTACGTATTTGCTTTGTAAATGTTACAGACACCAAGTTGCTTTTGAGTCAAGGGCAACAAATAGCTGATGCTTAGTAAGATCATGCACTGAAATGTGAGAAATGCTATTCTGAAATGTAAGAACGATTTTCTTAAGTAAGAAAGAAGACTAAGAAAGTTATGACCCTGCTTAAAAAGGGGAAGAAACTACTGCATCTTGACTATTCTGTAAACCAGTCAAGGAATTAATATTCAGAACTATTTAAATGAAAGCAAAAAACCTAATAACACAGAAAACATCCCATAATGACCACAGTACTCTCTCTTTACAAATCAAATGCCAATTAAGACAACAAAAATATATTCTGACTGTAAAAAGTTGTGACTCCTGCATCAACAGGAATACAAATTAATAGAAACATATAAATGATGGGATATATATTATTATGTGTCTCATGTGATGTGCAATTTAACATGGAAACATACTATACATTTTTACATATGGGAAAAAAGTCATCATCCTTCAGTGCCCCCAAAACTGAGTGAAGTATTTTTACAGTACTTCTGTGGTTCACTCCTTACCACACAGAGCAAGCTGTGCTAAGAAAAACCTGATTAAAACTCTTGCAAACTCCATTATTTTTGAGCTCTATGAATAGCCATGTGTTTTTAAAACCTTTTATAGGTAACAGTACTGCTCCTAAGGTTTAGTCATTAGTGTCTCCTCCAGTTTTGTCCTATGTAATCTTTACACCAAAGTTAGTTCTGCTGATTAGGATGTTTTTTAATACAATTCCTAATCTAATGCAATTTACCATTTCGTACTGTTTACTCAGCAAAATTAGGGACAAAGCTTCTAAACAGCACAACTACATGGCAACTCTATCTTATAGTAACTGTTACCTTTGAAGTTATCCTCAAAGAGGTAACTATTACACAGCCTTAAAGCTACTAACCATTTTCAACATTCCCAACACACACACACACTTTACTATACACCATACATGACAAAGGCTATTTAGATGAACTTTTTTCAGTTCATGGAATCCAAAGAACAAGACAGGCTGGAAGAAACTTCTTGAGATCATCTGATCCTAACTCCCTACTTAAAGCAGGACTAACTTACAGCAAATTACTCAGGGCCCTGCCCACTGAAGTCCTGAGTATATCCAATTTTTAATACCTGATTAGAAGATTTATAACACTTAGCATAACAAAATGCTCTAACAAAGAGTTCAAACTAATAATTGTCTGGCTAAATATAGGCTCTTCAGAGACACCCTTCTCCACAAAACTGCATTATGATATAGTCAGTAGTTTCACAGGTACCTTACTGCAATCATTTGTAAATGTGCAATTTCATAAAACCTGTGAACAGTAACAGTAGAACTTTCATGAAAACTTAGACAATAAATAACAATTAGGCAAAACTTCCTGGAAAAAACAGGAAACTAACTGCCACCTTGGATTTTCAGAGCTCTGCTCTTTTCCCATGTTCAAACAATATGCTCAACTAAAAATACAAAACCTTGTTGTTACCAATCTAGCTTAGAAAAAGTAATTATCACATTGTCCATATTCTGCCTTCAAAAGTTTTAGTTCAGCAATGGCACCACAAAGTTCACACAGAAGTCCAAATTTCTGCCCAAGAAAGGTCTATACTTGTATGCATAGTTATGCACTAAGAGGAAAAGCTAACATACAAAAGATGGTGGAAACTAACAACACTTAACAAAACAGAACTGTACTTGCTACATGTCCCGAGTACTTGCATTACTACTAGTCTTCTGCTATTAGAAAGCCATTTCCACTGATTTCTAGTAACGTGGTTTCAGCGTGTCAGCGAGTTCCCCACTGCAGCCCACTCCTCTCAGCTGTTCTTCACCTTGAAAATTCTTTCATGTTTTGCAGTCAAAAAAAAAAATAATTTTAGCTTATGTCTAATGCTGGTAAATTCAAGTGTCTACACAAAAGATACTAGTACCTAGAGATCAGTATGTGAATTGCTGTTCCTGCTTACCTCCCTTAAAATAAGCTACGTATTTTCATGTATCTACTACTGACCTCAAGAAAATACTAATTCAGGTGGCTTTTTTTTTTTAAACCATGCCTTTGAATAATGCAGATAGTTTAAGTACTTTTTGAGAAACTGACTTGAGATACATACTAACAAGATCCCAGTAGCCCAGAGCTGCCCAATGAGTTTAGCCATGCAGTCTTACTACAGGAACTTGGGGTATGGAGAAAAGAAAAAAGAAAACCAAAAAATACAAACCTTAAGAACATCATGAAGAATTTCAGAATTAATTCATATTAGGAAATAAAGACAGCATAACATTATCCTTCCCACTTCTTCAATGCCCCCAAGTATTTTGAAGTAATACACATATTTATAGATAAATGCAACAAATAAGTATCTACATTTTTTTGATAGTACACAATGTCGAACAGTGGGATAATACACTTTATATGGCAATCTACAGATTAACCTTTCTTTAAGCTCATCCATCCATTCTCTCTTATTAGAAAGTAATGGAAAATCACTTACCTCTAACTAGAGTTCTTTGAAGGTAGTATCCTCCTTAGATCCCCTATCTTGGGTTGTATCGCCTGCTGCAAGTTCCCTCAGGAGCTGACTAGCAAGGTCTAAAAAGTTTTACATTCCCTTCTATAAGCCCTATTAGCGCATGTGTGAAGTTTTTGATCTCTCACTTACACCCTTTTACCTATACCTACTAAATCACCATCATCTATGGATCAATGGAGGATACTACCTTCAGAGAATTCCATTTAGAAACAGGCGATTTTTCCCTTCTCCAAAAGCAAGTATCCTCCATATCTCCCCACTGTTGAAGACTACAAAACTAAAAATTACATCTGCTATAGATAGTACAAATGCAGGGAGGAGAATCAACTGAATATAATCAGAATATGAATCAAAAAAGCTCAAAAACTGAAGCATCAATACAAATGGCAACCACATAACTGTACAAAAAATCTGAAAACTCTTCCTCAATGTGGTAAACCCAGTAAGTGCTGATTTACAGGAGAAATATCAAATACTACTAAAAGTAATCTGACATTTAAGTTCTCAATAGCTCAAGCTGTGTTTTTACAAATATACAAAGCCTGTTGTTTTTTTTTTTATTATTTGTTTGGGGTTTATTATTTTGCATTCCACTACACTCATCTCTACCTAAGTAAAAAAATTCTGTTTGAAACACACATACAATGCATTGTTAAATGCTGAATACAGCTACGCACACTGAATAATTTTCATTACTTTCAGAGACTGTAAAAATCTCATTATTGAACAAAAACTATAACAAAAAAAAAAAAAATCAATTTAGGAAGTATTTCTAGAAATTAAAAGGTAAAATGGGAAGCCATACATATAAAACATTAATCTGTATCAATACAGCTTCAATTAGCTGGATAATTTTTAAATATTTTAATACAACCTTTAAAAGTCAAAAGACTTTAATAACTTGAATCCCTGCTGTGAGATCAATGTCTCTCGTCCTTAATACTTTTCAAGATTGTACTTTAAAACTTTAAATAGTAAAGTACTTTGAACCTACACTGCAGTTTAACCTAATTCTAACAATTCTTAACAGAACTACTGTTAAGAATTACTGACTACAAGCGCTTAAAAAATATTGCTAGAACACTAAATACAACAGGAAAAATACTTATATGTAATAACCCTGGTAAGCCAATTAAACAAACACTTGTTGTATAAAACAAGTTTTACTGAGGAAGTTGTTTGTTTTATTCTTATGCTCTCACACAACTTCATAGTACTGGCATTTTAAGCTACAACAGTGGAATTTCAGAATTTGTAATCACTTCTTTTCTGGGTGTGGAAAAGATAAAAGGAGACTTCCACAGATCTACTAATCAATATATATGCTTGCCAACATCAGTAATGCTGGAGCAAAAGAGAACACTAGTGTATGATAGTATTTATTACTATTAAATAGCTTATCAAAAGCGTATGGTATTTGAGAAGTTTAAAAAGCACAGGAACAACATGGCAACTAAATATTTTAAATCGACATTCTGTTCTTTCACCTAAGACTTTCAACAGTGCTATGAAAATTTAGCAGATGTGCCAATAAAGAGAACAACCCAAATGAAACTTTGTGATATCATAAAAATCTCAAGTAAATACTGAAGATTCTATCAATAAGAAAATAATTGATTACTGCAGCCTTAAGGCAATAAAGTTGCATTTCCCCTCCCCTTATACATGCACCAGTAGGACTCATTGAAGGGCAAAAGAAAAAAAAACAAACCAAACCAAACAAAAAAAGTAAACCAAAAAGCCAAAAAAAAAAAATCTTCTAGAACTTGCTAGCTGGTTCACTGCACAAAGACGAACACCCCAAGATGGAGTATCTAGGATGATACTTACCATGTAACAAATTATACCACTGTCGCATTATGTATTCTATGTGTGTATGGATGCACTATTAGTCAGCATAATAGTACACACCACGCTAGCAAATGCCTGGTTGGAGCCATAGGGCCGGATGACCAAAGGAATATCCAGGTAAGTGTCGATTCTCCAGCCTTCATAGCCACATTCTAGACATCTTACATAGTCCTTCAGTTTGCCTTGATACAGTTGATTTATAAGATCAGCCTGAAACAAACAGATATTCCACAGAACTTTAAGCAAACAAACCAGAATATTCTTCCTGAACAGAACCATAGTTTTTTTAAACTCTTAACTGCATAGCTACACATTTAGAATACCATTCTCCAGCATCTACCTCCTGATCTCATTTTACCCTTCTCCACTACACCACAAAACACACTGAGCTTCTCAAACCACATTATATAAAGCTTCACAGTGTACTTGTCAGTCATATCTTAAAAGCGACTACTGAAGTTTGTGTTTTAAAACCAAGTGTGATCTTGAAGACGTTGTTAACAGACTGATTCTGCAGACCTTCCCTGTGTCTTCAGATAGGTGCAGAAAGATGAAGTATTTGTCAATCTACAAAACTGAAAACTGGCCTACAACTTCTCCATTATCAGAACATAGCACATGCTGTGACTATATTCTTTTCTCCTACATCAAGAGAGTGGGCTTGAGCTTCCAGAGCGCAAAACATAGCCTAATAAATACTGACAGCAAGGAAGATATTACAGGAGTTACACAACCATTTTCTGTGCTTCAAATGAAGATTAAGTATCCAGAGTTCAGAATATTCCACTTTTAGTTGGGAAGGAAAACATAAGCAACACACTCTTGAAAGTTGTACATTATAGCACCTTAACTACTGTGCCAAACAAGATAACTGGCAACTACTGCAGACTCTCAACAACTTGGTATTTAAAACTCAGTGAACATTTTTTTAAAACCATCCTTAAAAAACAGCACTGCACTAACTACTAAGAAGGGGAAAAGTAACTATAACAGCTGAACCCAGGACACCCAACAAAACCCAAAAGCAATACCACACGACTGAACGAACGTAAGAAAGTTTTTACACACTTACCTGTTCTGTTTGCTTCCATTTCTGCTCCAATGCATCAAACATGACTCTACAAAGCTCCTGTACATCATGCTGCTGCCAAGCTGTCAAAAAATGAAATTAAGAAAACAAGAGACGTTAATAGCCCCAATACCCACCATAGTCTGAGAATACTTCCTAAAAAGCTACCAATTTGTGTTAAGTTTGTTCCTATTATTTACTACATTATTCACTATTAGGCCACTGTTCAATTCCAGAAGCAGCTGCCTGTAAACTTAGGAAAATGACTGGCCAGCATGCCCACAAGTTTATGCATGAACAAGAATTACGAACATAAGCAAGAATATGCAAAAGATACAGAAATGCTAATATGCCCTGCTATGAAATAAACTGGTTCTGGCTCATTTCCCACTTTGTGGTTGTTCTCTAAAACTCAATTTTCAACTCCTTATCATCATGTGATTACTTCATGGAAAGATCAGCTGGTTATGGGGTAAAATTACACTATACAAGTGTCAAAAAGGCAAAAAGTGGTTGATTTTATGGAATTATCCATATTACTTTCTACTTAAGGAAACGTGGATTTGACATTCATGATTCAAAACAGATGCAAGTTCCTCGAAGAGGTACTTAAGAAAAAAATATCAACTATAATGTTAGTTCAATGACAAAAATATACTGCTTTTACCCTGAACAGCCTAAAACTCACAGACATATTTTCTTAAAAAATCTAACATGTATCACAACAAAGTATCTATTTAGGTTATTTTTTTTAATTGAAAAAAGAGGATTCCGATAATTATTGTTAATTATTCTGCTATTTTTCCCCATCAATAATAAGTAGTTCAAGCCTGTAACAGGCAAGTACTGAACCAAATAACACAAGCTTAACAGCTGTATATTACCCTCACTACTATCCCATCCAAAACTCCGTGTAACATCTGTTGTTTCAATTGCTCTTTTTTTGCTGGTCTGCAGTAAGACAAACAGTCTTTGAAGCTGGTAGGGAATACTTGTCACAGGATCCTCTTCAGATTCTTCAAATTCCCACCTATTCACAAGACATTTGATAATTAAAAATGCTCTGAAAACATTACTCAAAACGGCATTTAAAACAGCACCTATTACATTTCAAGAGTTCAGCCAGATTACGAAAGTTAACTGCGGCTCTATTTGTTGGGAAAAGACAAATGAAATCGCTTCCCATTTGTACAGTAAATGACAATGCTAGTCTTTAAGTGTACTAATCTAACACAAACAAATGAAAATAACTTAATCTTCACTGCACAAATCCAGACATGAACTGCACTTCAAACTTTACTTCAACATTTTCCAGATGGGAAAAATTCTTCAAAAACTTGTCTACGTCACGATCAGCAATGTTATCTTAGTCTTTTACTGAAAATCTGGAAACTTTAAGCAGATATAAATTAGAAATCTACCTAGTTTGTCCTCAAGAATGTTTTTCAGTATGCAAACAAATTTTGACAGGAGGAATTTGAAAGTATCTCCTATCGATATATACCATAAATGGTATAAATGTAAGAACAGGTTTTTATTCTACATACTCACTTATATAATGCATTTCTAAATTCAGGAGTCATGAAAAGTGTTTGCAGAAGGCTGTTCAAGTAGCAAGTCATTGCTTGATTTACTAGTCCCACATAACCTAGAAACACAAGAATGAGATGGAAATAACACAGAAAGATAGGACGTACTTTAAGAGTTAAAACATTTGACAAGAAAACAATTCCATGTGAATTCTTATTTAAGAACTGCATCCATCTGTTATTGTTATTTACACTACAAAAATTGTGGGAAAATTACAACTGCTCATTTCTGAGAGTAATACAGAGCAATAGCTTACACAACAAAAAATTTCCTTGAAGGACAGGAAGTTATTTTAGTCGTGACGAATTATGTTTCACAATAATAACCACACTTAATGTTGACTACTGCACCAAAGGAGATATAGGTAACTGTATGTATTTTAATAGCAGATCTAAATATTTTTTCAGAAGACATCAGAACTTGTTAAGAAACAACTGTGTACTAGCTTATTTACTGCCTGGTGGCAACTAGAAATATCCTAGTTATAATGTAAATATAATTTGTATCTGCATTGTACTATCATCTTAGAACTATAAATAAATAAATCTCTAACGTGCCCTCACACATGTATCTTCCAAAACTTTCTCCCATAATAACAACTTAAAAGAGCTAGAAAAGATCAGTGTCATTTTTAGTAGCTGAAAAGGGAATTTACTTATATTCATCTCATTATAATTTTTTTCTCCAAAATATGCAATATTAAAACAATTATAAGTAAGTAACATAGTGCAAGAAATTAAATGTGCCTATTTATAGGGTGAAGCTCTTAGTAAGTATTAAAAAGAAAACAACAAAGTAAGTTCTATACTAGTAATGAAAAGGTAGCTAACTACTCCATGCAAAAAGACACTTTCTGTGAAGAGACTCTGTATTTTATTATCCTACTCCATAAAGATCATCTTTTCACAGCATTAAATGAAAAAAGGTAAAGTGGCAGCTAAACCTCATCTCTCAAAAAATTCTTCAATGTGCATGAACTAGTGTGATATGAACGCTGTCTCTGTGTCTGTTCAACAAAGTAGCATCAGGAGTTTTATTTCATCAGACTCATTCCTGAGCTGCAAGCTGCTGTCTCCCTCAGCTTCCCACTGCACAACAAAGGCACCCAGCCAGCTGCCTGGAACTTGCCCTGGAGGCAGAGCTGCACCTCCCTTCCAGAAGGAGTCTCCACTTACTGGTGGGGAGCCAGGCAGTGGAGGATGAAGCTCTTGGGGAATCATGGCTCAGGCAGAGAAATTGCAACTGGGGGCTACACTAGGAAGACTTTACTGTGTTAACACACAGACTGCAGCCATTTGTCAGTGGCCCTTCTATAACTGAGTATCAAGTACTCATTCAGCTGTGAGTGAACACACAGCTTGAGGTGAGTACTTCTGGTAATATAATCCTGACTACTCAACTGGGCTACAGCAACAGATTAATACAGAAAAGGAGGGCCTCTGACAGAGTTTGAACTGCATGGCTCCAAATAAGAAAAGTATGGGACAGAGCACTTCTATTCCCAAAGTGACATGACTATATTGTAGAAAACATGATTGAAAACGTAGTACTGATGTGGATTTTTTTTTAATAATTTGCAATTTATTTCAAAAATCTTGGTGCTGCCATTTCAAAATATGCTAAAATTATTACAAATCAGCATTGCCTTTACAAAAGAACACTATACCTGTTTCTGATTTGCTCAGGACTGAAGAATAAGAATAGCTCTGACTGACATAGTCACTGGTACAGCCAACGGAGCCCTCTCTTGGAAGAGGGCCTATAAATCTGTCTTGTGCACCATCATCCGTTGTACCTGACTCCTCCTGAAAACACAAATACACTGATTTTATGCAAAAAAATAGACAACAAATTTTTACTGAATCTATTACAAATTTTACTTTTTCTCATGGCTAAGAAATTAATTTTGCTAAGCATATTACAAATTTTACAAACTGCTCTTCCAATTCTTAAATCTTGAGAAATTGTTCTTTACATCAGTGGAAACAAATGCCCTTTAGAATATTGTATAATCAAATACAGTACTACAATACATAAAACAAGCAAGTCTGCAATTTAGTATCTCCTACATCTCAAGTTTTCTGCAATGAAATACAGAATGAGATTTTTTTCAGATATAAAAATTACAATATTCTTTCAGAATCACATGCAAATTCTGATTTTGTGCAGAAGTATTTAAATGAGGCTTTTTTTTCCCTTTTATATAATTAAACCCACAACAAAGACTAAGTAGGCAGCATTATGCTGACATGAGAGGTAAATCATAAATGTTAATATATCATTAGTCTATCCAATCGTTAAGTAAACTGCAGCTGTGTTTATCTTCCATGTAGCTGAGAAATAAGAAATTTCAAGTTTTTTTTTTTTTTTAATGTCAGACAGTTGCTTGTAGCAACACTGACAACTCTTCTTGTGTTTCTTTTCCCCTTACGGGTAAATTGGAAAGAGGGTAACTTCTGTTGACAGAGGACTGCCTCTTCGGAGAATCCTGTCACAGTGACCTAATATTGCTTTGAAACACCCAGAGGAAAAGGATCAGGTATATGATTAAACCTGTATTGTTAAGAGTTATCTCTAAACATGTCAAAGATTAATTAATTATATAACCCTAGAACATTACTCACAGCAAGCATTATGTAAATATTTGACAAGCATGAATAAAAGGTGACAGCAAATCATTACTAATGGAACTGGGCCTACTTGGGAGAAACCTAGAAGTCTAAAATAGTAGCCCAAAAGTTTGTCAAGGAGGTTCCTAAAGATGTTTATTGTAGGAAATATACAATCCAATTTTGTTTTATTTTCTGAGCTCACAAGAGCAATTCACAGAACACACACCTCTCCCCACGCCCCTCCCAACACTATAGCTTACATAACAATTTGACTTACTGGCATTATATGAGGCGGTTCGCCATCTTTTTCTGTCAAATGAAGAAAGTTCTTCTTCCCTGGCTCAAAACCAGCATCAAGAACAGTTTTTTCACTGTTCTGATCTAGTGGACACTGCAAAAAAAAAAAAAGAAAAAGAGCAAACAAACTAAGCTTCTTTTTTAAGAGATCTAAACCACACAGATTCTGTGCAAGTACAGTGCTTTAAATAGCTTCTGACACACTAAGATGAAATGAAAATAACTATCCATTATAAATATGCCCATCATTAATACTGACAGAACCTGGGAACAGTTTAACAAATGGTATAAATCAGGTATTACAGTATAGTGTCATCCTCAGAAATTGGTTTATCTACTCAGGAGTTAAGACACTGGTGTGTAAGTTCCTTGTAGAACTTCAGTAACATCTCATGTCCTATATAGCTTGCATACACTTTTTAAACAACAACAAAAATATACTTTCAGCAAGCATAAACATGACCTGAAATAAACATCCATTTCTTAAGGAATTTTACAAAGTTTTCTAGATGTATCTATAGAATTCATATTCATTAAAACCAACACCAATTCACAATAAAGCACAGGTGTGATATTAATAATATTTTTTTTGTACATAATAAATTAAAATAGGCAAAAAACTTTGAAAGTCACTACATAATAAAACATTTCTCAAACAAGACCACAGGGAACCAAGAAATGAATTATCATGGGTATTATTAAAAATCCATACTGATAATGAAAACCAGCATTACATCTGAATGACCATTTCAGTTTCTTTTGTTTAATGATTAAACACATATCAATTAAGAGCACACTTTGAGACTAAAATGTAGATATAACACAATATAATTCGCCCAAATCTAAATACTGGTGTTTGTCTGATGCACCTACTACAAGGTTTTATGGGATTTGAGAACAGATTTATACAGGAATTAAATGAGCACTAAGCAATACAGGATACACTTTTCTATAAGGTGAAGATTCAAATGTTTGCTTTCAAGAGAAAATAAAAAGCACTTTTGCCATACCGTATCATTTATATTATCTCCATTCTCCCACATTAAATCAAAAGTTCCATTCACATAGCCCACTTTTAAAGCCACATCTTCAAACAGCCTTTTAAGTGGTGTAGAAGCTGGCAGGTTCAATGTAACACGCTCATTCACTGTCTTGGAATTTGTGGTATCTTGTATTATACACAGTACCCTGGGTTCTTCAGCTGCACTTTCCACCTGAAATGACAGCAGGCACCAATTCATGAGTAAAGTTAACATATTTTGGAGTTTAGTTGAAAAATCAAAACAAGACTTAATCTATAAAATGCAGTATACTTTTACAACCTAAAGATCCTAAAACTGGAATTTTATTTTTCAAAGCAAGCGTAAGAAAATTAGAATCTTCCAATTTTGGAAAACGCATGTAAAAACAAGTTCTGTTTTTAAACAAGGAATTTGTATGGGTTGATCACTTTGTAGAGAGATGAACTCCTCAAGTTCTGCATAGAATTTCAGGCAGTAAGCAGACAGAAAACTGCTTCACAAGAGGAAGAGGCTCTCATATCATCATTTCAAGCTCATAATTTGCTTTAACACGATCATAAATCCTGCTGAGGTAGAAGTATACCTTTTGTGCTTTTTAAGAAAGCAAACCAAATCTGAAAGCTTCCAAATAATCTTGGAAGCTGATCATTAAACAAATAGTAACCAAGCCATCAACTTTCTTCTACTAAATCCACTGCTGCATGAGTCACAGGAGAAATTCTTCTGCCTGAACAAAGAAAATTAATGTTGCCAAAAGGCTACTAGACAAAATAAAGAGATTTTAAACAGCAATTTCAATACACCTGAAATAACAAAAAAAAAAATAAGTCCTGCATAAAGGTAGTAATGGATTAGTACTAAGATTTTATGGACCCAGGTAACTCAAGAAAATTACATTTTCCCAACATCTTTCAGCAATGGAAAACCAGGAAGACAGAGATGTCAGCACAAACAATTAATTTTCTCAATTATCCAAAGCTGTAGAACAGTAAGAACTAACTAATATTTAAATACAGGTCACACATGAAAGTATCAGGTCAGTAAAACAAAGTATTAGTCCCCAGGGACTCAGCCTTTTCAACTTGTAATACACATTAGTAATATGTTTCAGAGCACCCAAATCTCACTTCACAGCTAGAGGGCACATAAGCTAAAAAGCCAGAAAAAAATACATGCAATATGCACTATTTTCAGAGAATAAAACCACTAAGAAACAGCAAGAACTGTGTTCACACTAAAACTGTAAGCCATGTCATAAGTATCTTCTGGAGAATAAAGAACTGCAAAGAATATCTAAACAACTTAAGCATCCCTTTATTTCTATAGAACCAAACTCACAACAAAGATGACCACCACAGAAGTGGTACAGTACTTCATGAGAGCTTTTACATTACCAAACATTTTAAAAAAGTGTAAAAACATCCTAGCCAGTGCTGCATCCCTTCATTTTACAAGATTTCAAATCAGCTGACAGTCTTCATACAACTATAAAATACAAAGCTAGGCAACTGCAGCTTCTAATCTGATCATCATAGGAAAAAAAGTTGTCAGAGAAGGAAAAATAATCCCCTTCCTAAGCTATGTTAGTTTGCTTAAGACTGTGATTCTTCTTAAGACTTCAAAGTCCAATTTCTGCTAGTTTATAAAATGTAATGTCCTGTGTAGAAATCTTCAGTAGCTGCATGCTCAGAAAGATTCAAGGCACCATTTCAATCAAATCTGCAACACTTCCTTCATCTTCACACATTTAATCTCTACTAGAGAATTTCAGGCTTATGAACTACTTACCAAGAAGACAGACAAAACTATTCCTGAAACATTAACCACACATTAAGGAAAAAAAAAAAAAAGACCCAAAATCACAATTCAGAAGTCAATTTGATATATTATTTCCTCACTTTCATCCACAGGGAGAGAGAGAGCTTTACTTGAATAAACTACACTTAAATTTTACCAGTTATTAAGTGATTACATTCCCTGGGTTCTTTCCTTTATATTTCCCAGCTCAGCTTCATTCTTCAATTTTACTGAGCTTTTTTGGCTAAACAACAAGCACACAATTTTTTTCTTTCATTGTGCAGTTACAAAAGAGAAGATGAAGCTCATTCAGTGGTCTATTTTCTTCATTTTTCTGGAGAAGATGAGCAGCATCTAAACCCCATCATACACTTATGACTCAGATTCCCCAGCAACAGTAGAGGTTTGCTTTGGTGGAAGCCCACCCTCCCACTGTGCAGAGAGATCAAAAGGCATTTGCTACTATTCATATAGCTTCATCTAGCAAAATATGTTAGTTAATTCAGATTTCATTATTCTCACACTAATTTTGTACTGATCCTACAATTTGAGCTGCTACTGTATATATGCATGTCATGAATAGAAGTCAGAATCAGAGACTCAATTCCTTGTCCTGCCGCCCTTACATAACCAGCACCTTAACTCCCCCCCCTTCTCTCTGCAGAAGGTACCTATAAGTTTAATTCCTCCTACTCACACTTCCTCCATCACCTTTGATAGTGAATCAGTTGTGACTTACATTGGAGTTGCTAGAGAAATAATAAGACACACAATATCTGATGGAAGGAAGTAACATTAAGCAAACAAATTACAGAAGATTACAGAAGATTTGCTGGTTGGGTTGCTGGATGTTCTGTGTCAGACAAATCCTCTCTTCCTTGTTCACAGATGTAATTCTGACAGACTGAACTGGTTAACTCAAGGTTAGTATAGCAAAGGGTATTAAGCCCTCATTCACGCTGCCACTGCTGCAAGTTGTTCATGGTAAAGAGATGAAGCAAAAATAACCTCAGTCCAACTCTATTCATGGCAAACATTCACATATACCACCTGATAGTTCTCCTTTGGGGTTACTTTACTATAAAAACAGCCTAAAAGGCAATACTGGTCAGTGACAGACTGTTACCAAACTGAGCCCACAAAGTCAACACAAAACTTAATATATCAGATTATGTAATGATTAACATTATGACAGCTACACAATTTTATTTTTTAATTAAAAGCCCACACACCAGCGTAAAAGCATGTAAGCACATACTCAATTTGGAGCTTCTACTGTTAAGACTGCATTTAAAACATTCACAAGATTTGTATTCAAAAACATGCTCATGCTAAGAAATGATCAAAAGTTACACCATCATGCTGTTACTACGTATCTTGGTTATTTTATAAAGTTCATTCCATCTGTCTACCTGTGAAAATTTCTTCTTCATTTCAGCAAATATACTTTGTCTGCAACTCCAAAACATATCCTATAGTATATAAAAACAAAATTAACAAGTCAATCCTTTAAAGTAGTAAAATATTATTACTAAGTTTGAAACCACCACAGAATAACTCTCAAACCACCACAGAATAACTCTCAAAGGAAAGGCTTTCAAATGTTCTAACATTTAAATTACCATAGGAGCAGCGTTACAAAGTTAAATTGTAATACATGACAGACTACTTCATAAAGTAAAAAGTGACTACATAAGAAAATGTAAACAATTCAAGATACAAATTCATACTAACAAATTCTTTCACTGCCTTTGAAGAGCCCTCCAGACAGAGCTAAATATTTTACCCCAAATGGTTCAAGCACAAGATTAGCATAAAAATCATGTAGTTTATTACCCCACTTACATATTATGAAGCTATCCAGTTTTGAATGAAACTGTTTCTTCCTGCGCATTTTCTGCAGGAAGGTTTTTCTTAATATCAACTCATTTTGAAGTATGCAGCTGAAGGTAAGCAAGAGACAAGGTTACTGACTTTTCTTATTCTTAATATTCCTAAAGAAAGCTTTCTTTAATATCTCTGTTGCACCTCAAAAACACAACCATAAACATTACCTGTACAAAACTCTTTTTCTGACTATGGACGAACATCAAATTAACTACTTTCTGAAACTGAAGCATTGCACTTTTCCAGAAAGGAAAAACAGGAAGCGAGAATGAAGATGCTAACGACATCATTGCTGTTTCCCAAATTTCTTTAACTGCTCCCTCAGACAAAATTATCAGAACACAGACACTGACATAATCTTTACTGGCATGCTCTGTTTGCCCCACCAAATGACCTACAAAAAAAGCCCAAATTAGACCACTGCATTTAACTTCTAAGCAGGATGACACATATGTGAGATTTCTTTCTTGGCATACAGAGAACCAAAGTTCCAGTTTTGAAGTCCCAATGATCCCAGATTAGTAATTGTACCTAGCAATTGTTTCCTTTACACACCAGTCTGTAATTTCAGATTTGACAGAGGTTTTAAGAATTTAAAGAAAACAAACAACAAGACAAACCAGAAAACAAACATCACCACAACACAAATGTTTTGTGGTTTACTAGTTTTACCTGCTCTCAATTGAAAGTTACATACATTTTGCTAAAAGGTTATGAGAGTCCTGGAGGCATGACTTTGAAACTGCCAATTTATAATTTTATGATAGTCATCTAGTACACTGTCCTGCCCCAAAGATTTAAGTGTTCCCATTTTCCTTGTAATCAGTGCCTCCAAAGAGGCCTTAGTTAAGCCTGAATTCCTTCTCTCCTGAGACTGACAAATTAAGTCCAGTATACACAGGGGGATGTATAATTTTCAGATGTGTTAATTACTCGGTGCATGCAGGAGAGTGGAAGGGAGGACAGGCTCCAGGCATCACTTTAACTGGACAGAAATATTAACAGGTTGGCTGTTTTTTGTATAAGAATTTTCTTATGCTGTGCTCCTAGCCCTTGATTTCTTAGTAAAAGACTGCTGGAAGACTTTCAAGACTTACTTCACTCTAAGCAAATTCTGACTGGCTGAAATTGGTTTTCAATATTCCACATAACACAAACAGATCAAACTTGCACATGATACTGTTTATGTGATTCAGGAATTTTAGAACTGATTAAGAGCCTTTAGCTGCTCTGACAAGACAAACTATAAAATCACACAGATGTGTCAATCTTAAATGCAGCATTCCCTACTTTTGAATTAAAGCTATCACTCTTTTATTCTATGAATATACTTCATAACAACCACTAGTTTAACTCCACAAGTTACAAAAAATCCTCCTTTCACCATGGAAATTTATGCTTTAAAGCGCAATTAAGAGAACAAAGATCCTAATATACATGAAATTTCACTCTGATAGAAATTACTCAGGAATTCACCAACCTAATTATTTATAACAAGTCACAAAATAGTTGAACATATTAACTATAGTTCCAGGGTTTCAAACTGACATGCACATGGTACCCACAGGTACATACAAAAAAATCCTATTGTCTTTTCCTCATAAGAGATAAGAACAACTAATCAGGTAGCAAGCATATCTGTTCTGTACCCATGAGAACTCCCCAAAGCTAGATGTTGCTACTTTACCATACCATGATATAGGTCACACGCCACCAGCAGCTTAGTAAAATAAGTTGCAGACCCTCAACTCTGTAAGCATCTAAAAAAGCAAATGCAGACTGCTGCTTAAGGCTACAATTTAGGAAATCATCCTATGATTATTTTACCACAGAAGTCTTCCCAAGCAATTTCAAATGTTACTTTTTAAAAAATATTGAAACACTGACACTTTCATCCCAAGTCTCTCAGTCTTTTACACTCTATCATCTCTAAAAAGGCAATGATAGACCTAAACCTGCATGGAGATTTCTACCTGTTAAACCAGACTTGCAAAAGACTCTTTTATAATACAAACATGCACTCATGCAATCTGACCTGGGCAGACATTTGAGAGGGCCATTCTACACAAGCATTTACCAAATTTAACTTCCTAAAACGTAATTTGCATCTTTTTACATGAAAGATCAGCATGCATATGTTCCACAGTTTAAAGCATATCACAGCATAAAGCCTATCAGGGACTGAAGGAACTCAAGATGTAATTCAGTATATACTAACAAAGGAATTGTTGTTAGTGCCCTCTCTAAGACTGAGACATTAGCTTTGACCACATATGCTCTGTATTTGTTGAAAACAGAGGAACAAAAAAAATGTGTTAATAGATCTGTCAAAACAATATCCAAATGCAGAACTGTTGTAGCTTTAAAACTGCATTAAGATGGTATTTCTCAGTTCTAAATCAGTGAATTCACTGAAAGCCTATAGCAGCATTTTACTACCTATATGAGGACAAACCACTACAAACATATTACGTTCACATGATGCAAAATTCTCCCAAGATTTTAACTCCTGCTTCAGTTCTTTTATAACATTATTTTCAGAAATTTAAAGTGAAGCCTAAAGCCAAGTTCAAACTTAATGTCGATTCTACCCAATGTTTGCAAGTCACGCTATTTCCAGTAGGCAAAAATACCAACAGCACGAATCACAAGTAAAATCACAAGTTTCAGGTTAGGAGTTTGGATAACAGATGTGTGCAGTCTGACTGCTAAGTTAATGGCCTGTTGAGACTTAAACTGATCACCTGTAGAAAAGTTCCTACATGTCCACACCCTATAAATAATTCTGACAAAACACTGCAATACAGAGGGAAGACAATGGGATCAGTAGCAAGTGGCAATGGCAGACATCATGCTTACATTCACAAAATTACTTGGATTACTAAACCTACAACAGCAATTCTCAAGCTTCATGGGTCTTCAGCAATTTAATACTACCATACAAGATGCATACAAGTGACTACTGCCTATGACATTACTGCTGGTCAAACTTTGGGATGTACATTCCAAGTCTGTGTAACTGGGTGTACATTTCCAGCAACTACAAGTATAAAGTAGAATTCAGTAGCTTCAATCACAAAAAAGTAGGCTGCACTTTTACTTCTGAAGAATTACTGCATAGAAACATTCAGACATTAATTACAGTTCAACTGAACAGAAGTTTGTTCTACCCCCTTACAGAATTTGATATACTTTAAAAGAATGAAATTGATGCTTGAATGAGGTACTTCTACTAAGACCACTGCAACAGAAAAATAATTATGATACCTAATACCTGTCCATCATGTTTGAAAAATCATGGCAGTCAGGTGAAGTTCCCAATGACTGGAAAAAGGGAAATATAACCCCCATTTTCAAGGAGGGGAAAATGGATGAGCGGGGGAACTACAGACCAGTCAGCCTCATCTCTCTGCCTGGCAAAATCATGGAGCAGATTCTCCGGGAAGGCATGCTAAGGCACATGAAAAACAACAACAAAGTGCTTGGTGAGAGCCAACATGGCTTCACTAAGGGGAAATCCTGCCAGACCAGTTTGGTGGCCTTCTATGATGGAGCTACAGAACTGATGGACAGGGGTAGAGTACTCGATGTCATCTACCCGGACCTGTGCAAAGTGTTCAACACTGTTCTGCATGACATCCTTGTCTCTAAATTAGAGAGACATCAATTTGATAGGTGGACCACTCGGTGGATATAGAACTGGATGGATGGACGCACACAAAGAGTTGTGCTCAATGGCTCAATGTCCAGCTGGAGATCAATAACGAGTGGTGTCCCTCAGGGATTGGTGTTGGGACCGGTCTCATTCAACATCTTTATCAGTGACATGGACAGTGGCAGTGAGTGAACCCTCAGCAAGTTTGCTGATGACATCAAGCTGTGTGGTTTGATTAACACCCTAGAGTGAAGGAATGCCATCCAGAGGGACCCTGACACGCTGGTGAGGTGGTCTGATGCCAACCTGATGAAGTTTAACAACGCCAAGTGCAAGGTCCTACACCTGGGACAGAGCAATCCCAGGCACAGCTACCAGCTGGGCAGAGAAAAGATTCAAAGCAGCCCTGCCGAGATGGACTTGGGGGTGTTGGTTGATAAGAAAATGAACATAAGCCAGCAGCATGTGCCTGCAGCCCAGAAAGCCAAAAGCATCCTGCCCTGCATCAAAAGAAGTGTGACCAGCAGGTTGAAGGAGGTAATCCTGCCCCTCTACTCTGCTCTCCTGAGATCTCACTTGGAGTACTGTGTGCAGTTCTGGTGTCCTCAGCATAAAAGACATGGAACTGTTGGAACAAATTTAGAGGAGGGCTATGAGGATGACCAGAGGGCTGAATTACCTCCCATACGAAGACAGGCTGAGAAAGTTGGGGCTATTTAGCCTGGAGAAGAGAAGGCTGCGTGGAAACCTCATAGCAGCCTTCCACTATCTGAAGGGCTCCTATAAGGATGTTGGGGATGGACTCTTCATTAGGGACTGTACTGAGAGGACAAGGGGTAATGGGTTCAAACTTAAACAGTGGAAGTATAGATTGAATATAAGGAAGAAATTCTCTACTTGTAAGCGTGGTGAGGCACTGGAATGGGTTGCCCTGGGAAGAAGTTGTGAATGCTCCATCGCTGGCAGTGTTCAAGGCTGGGTTGGACATAGTCTTGGGTGGCATGGTTTAGCAGGAGGTGTCCCTGCCCTTGGCAGGGCAGTTGGAACTGGAAGATCTTAAGATTCTTTCCAACTCTATTCTATGATTCTAAGTATATTTCTCAGATGGCTTCAAAACTATAGGGTTTTCAACCATCCTATGCTTCTTCCTTAGAAGGCTTTCAGCACATGCAATTATTGAGAAGACACATGCAGCACAATAACTAGCTCTAAGCTATTCACAGAACTGTCAATCTAAAAAAAATCTGTTGTCATTTTTCAGATGCACTTAAAAGTATCCTTGTGGTTACAATCTCAAAGATTAAATTGACTCAAGTGATTTTTACCAGCTTATCTTCTTTTTTTGAACATGGCCAACATGGTTTTTTTAGAAGTTATTTCATCTGCTAATGCTGTGATTTGCTTAGCAGAACCTGATTATATCTGCAGAAACCAAAGAAAATACTATATACTTCACAGTGGCTGAAACTATGACCATGTTGGTTATACTTTTATCAGAAGTTTGCAGAAAAGTTTTAGACTTCCTACTATGTTCAATGATCAGTTCTTTAGTTACTAGTGGCATTGGTTTTAGAGTATTTTGTTCAAGAAAAATAGCAAATGTTATAACAGGAGGCTCACCTGAAGGCATACCACCTTAACTTGCAAAGGGACAGCACACAGCGTATCAGCATCAAGCGTTCACAAAAGGAATTAAAAACTTCTTCAAAGTGAATAAAAGGCTGAATGTGTACATGTAATTCAATTACTGAATTTTCTAGACACTTAACTCTCACTTAGCTTCTTCCATAAAACCCAATGTATTTTCAAATACAACAGGAAGAGTGAAAAGCTGTGACGGGATATTTAACTATCTATACATATTTTATTATCACATCAATTGTAATTAAACAGGGGAAAAAAGTTTACAATAATACAGTCCATATACACCATACCACCAAGTTTAATTCTGACAAGACTAAAACATGAAAGTCAAGGGTAACACAAAGTCAAGGTACCAGTCTATTTCAGTAAGTCTCTGCAAGTTCTAATCCTGTATTAATATCAATGCATTCAAACAGTAAAAGCAAGCTGGATAGCAGTGATTTTTGTAAGTACTTGTATAGTGGGACATTCCATATTAAACCTATGATGCAAGGCCACATTGATCAAAATCCACAGATTTTAAAAATAACAGAAACCAGGCTGTATTTTAAAACGGCAGCAAACAAAGAACTAGAAACTTGCTTAATGAAATTTTGAGTTCCAGAAAAAGTATAGAACATATCACTCACAGATCTTTAAAGTATTATCTGCCTCCAGATAACTACTTCACAGCTTATGAAAAAGTTCATTACTAGTTTGAAAACCAGTGTGATTTGAAAACATTAATCACCAGTGACCCACAAAACACTACACAAAACTGCATTTCTTGTTTGTGGTGATGTTCTGAATGTATTACTGAAGCAGAGTGTGAGCATAAGGAGGGGCCGGGGAGAGAGACATTATGTTATTTAGTTGTTTTAATTATTCTACTGAATAATAACTTTAGCTACCAGCATTTAAAGACTAAGGTTCCAGTACCAACTACTACCTAAGAGGCAGTTGGTACCACTCCGATAAAAACTTTACACTGTATGATTTCAAGGCACTATTAATTACTCTGATTATCTTGTACAACAGATTAAATAGCCAGATGTATATACAAGGGGAACTAAACTGAGACTGAGAAGCCCAGTGGCTGAATGAAGCAGGGAAAGATCTTGCACTTTACCCTCATGCCTCATTCAGCAAACTAAATCACAGAGTATCATTCAGAAAGAGCCTGTTTGCAAGGACCAAATGACTTGGTGGAAATCTGGGTGGATTTTCTGCTTATTTCCTAACTTCAATTTCCAGACTATCTTCTTGGTCACTTGTCACAATCATTCCTTTATATTCTACAACACACTGCAAGAGAAGGCAAGCAGGAAAAACTGATAAATCACACAAGCTATAACCACTTGAAGAATCTTTTAATACATAGAAATGAAAGAACAAGGATGTCATCAGCACTGAAGATAACAGCATCCCTTTACTAAACAGAATTGCAAAATATCCTAAATATCCTGCTCTACTAATGAAGTTAGTGTGATACCCATCAAGAAATGTATTTCATTTGTTCAATGCAGAAGATTAAAATGGATTAATTAATACAGGGATAAAAAGACTGACATTAGTTAGCTGAGAACTCAGATCATCATCTTTGATGTAATGGCAGCAAGTAGAAAGCATATATATTTATTCTGACAGGTGTACTTTTGGATAGTTCATGCTGGAACATGTTGAGAAAGAATCTGCACAGCATTTATTTAGTTTGTGGCACAGACACTCCAAAAGCCTTCTGGCAAAACACACGTTTTGTACTCTGACCAATTCTGGGCACTATTCACCAAATTCTGACGCATCCTGATTTTCAAGGAAAGTCTTAGTAAAGTTCACTTACATTACCAGTAATCAAACACATGCATCTAACTTTCTCATCAACTTAGTTGAATAGACTATTCTGCTGCTTTCTATTTGCGGTAGATTTGCATAAAGTTTAGTAAAGTCTAGTCTTCTAAGAAACACTGACAATCATAGTGTTTTCTCTTCTAATAGCACCATTTTCTTCTTATTTTCATTATTATCTTACTTATACTATTCTTCTTCCCAGGGTTACTGGGTTTTACTAGACTAACAAGGAAACTGACACCTAACAACAACACAATTTCTAAAGAACACACTTAGCTTTCACTACCAGCATGCCGCAATGTCCTGTATGTTACTCAACACCTTCTGGGGTTTTTCTGGATACAAAAGACGACTAAATTAATAACTTACCTTTCAGATTAAGAAATTACAGGAATTGAGGACTGGAAGAGAAAGGAACATGGACCAGTTCACAATGAACCCCTGATCTAGTGAACAGGGATTCTCATTGCCTCAACCATAATGAATTACTGGGCAGTCAATTACAGGAACTGTTGGAAAAGCGTTAGGCAGCGGTAGAGATGCAAGAACAAATTTACTCAATGCCTGTATAACTTGGGCAAAAATCTTAATATAAAAAAGAGTATTAGAAACTGTTTTAATACGTCTGTTCCAAATGAAAAAGAACTTTATGCCAAAGTTATGAACAAGAAGATAATGACACCCTGATTATCTGTAATGCATGGATGCACCTGAACCTATGTAACATCTGAAAGAAAAATTTTCATGAAATTAATAAAAAGATACTCTAAGTGCAGCAGTGAAACTACTATTATTTTGTATCCATGAAAACATGCTATTACTCTTTATAAAAGCTAATTAAAAAATCCACACAATATAATTTAAAAACTGCAATCTGAGTTCCTGTCAGCATACAGGTATGTATACATACAAACACAAACTAAAGACTTGTAAACAATGTAATGCCTATGTTTCTCTTCTTAAAACAGAGACTGATGATGTTACAAGCATCTCCTACTACAATATCTACCATGCATCATGTGACCTTGTTGACAAGAACCAAAATCCTTTTCCCATACACTCTTTTAGATGAGTAGTCATTCCCTAGATCAGCCTGAAGCAACAATACTGCACCTCTTCTTGCTCCTTTACACTGGAATTCAAATGAGAAACTCAGCTGTGTACTCATTTTTAACAGACATGGGTTCACACCCCAGTTTAACCTTTGAAACAGCGCAAGACAGGGAGCTATCCAAGCAACGGCACTCAGCCTGTTGGGAAGAGACAAAATCCATGAACTACAATCCTTTATCCACCCCTAAAGGGCAGAATTGAAACTCCAAATGAATGACATAATAGGAATATTAAGAAGGCCGCTGAGAATTCAGAGACCTGGAGAATTCTGTTTACCCATAACTGACAGCATTCTCTGCAATGAGACTATTAATGACTCTCAGAAGGACTTAATGCTGTAGCATAACATCTGTTAAATTTCCTATCACTCAAATTGAAATTAGGATATACTGAAAAAACATTGGGAAAGTTGAAGCTAAACTTCTAGTGCAACAGAAACACACATAACCAGATAGGTTTAACATCAATAATTAATCTTTTCTTCTTCCTCAATTTTTTCTTCTCGTCTGTTTTGTTTACTTACAGAATGCATAGGGGTACAGTAAAGAACTTAAGAAAACTTGGTGAGAAAAAGCAACTCACACTAGTGTTTTCTATGTACAAAACTTACAGATTTCACACTGTGTGTTTAAGATATCCATATCTATAATAGCATGTATTCATCTTCCTTTAGCCATACTTCCCTCCCTACAGATAAAAGTGCATTCAAAATCCTAGCCCAAGGAGTCGGTTAAAAATACACATCTGAATCATACGTATATACTGAATACAATTTTAAAGCCAACAGGGATACTATTAATAAATATTACTAAAGAAACAGCCTCAGCTTGCTGTTTTTATTAATCACCTTGTCAGTTCCAGTTTACTACAACTAACACCACAAGGTTTTTCCTGCCAATTTCCTTTATGGTTGTTAAGTTTTAAAATGAAGTATTTCAGTATATTGGGTATTATCTTCTATCCTTAGTCATATGCCCTTGGAGATTTTTTTATTACTTTTTTTAACATATACACAAAAATTTGTTTCTAAAATTCTGGTTTCACCAGTCTGCTCAAAGATAGTACTTAAGGATCAGCTCCTCATTTTGCTAAACTCTATAAAATTGAAGTCCTCACCTTACAAAGCTTCCCGTAAGAATACGCGATGGAACAGGCTGATGCAACAAACAACTGACATTAAGCAAAAAAAAACCAAAACATAAAGGGGTTAATTTACTACAGCAGTAAAACTGAAAAGTTGGCTGAACATATAAGTGTACCTGCTCACGAAAGTTTCTGCTACCACTACTCTACAAATAACTGTTTCCAAATATTTCAGGCCATCACTCAAAGATGTTCTGAACATCTGCCCCCTGAACAGTACAGCTCTTATTTGACACGTGTCATTTGCCTATCGCTGCAGGACAGAGCCTCAGTCTTCCTCTTTCATGAAGGTTCTTATCTTTAGCCTATGGCAAAACCCAAGCCTTCTCCCTTCTTCCTGCAACAGGGATAGGACGTGGGGCTCACAATAAAGGAAACTCATCCCCCTGCTGAGCCATCTCACATTTTCCCCAGTACTCACCGCAGCACTACCGCCCGTTTTCCGCAGCACTTTGCACCGGCGCCGGGAAGGAACGGAGCCGCCCCACAAACCCGGGCGACGGCCCCTCCGGCTGCCATTTCGCACGTCGGCCCCCTTCCCTCAACTGAGGACGAGCTCGGACACCTACAGACGGGCCTCACCGCTGAGGCCTGCTCTCTCCTCTGCCCCCCCCATGGAGGTCGCTCAACAGGGACCGCTGGTCCCTGCCGGCCCGAACGCAGGCTGCCCTCATGGAGAGCTCCGCACACCACCACTGACACGGGGAGCGGCCCGACGAGCGGCCCAGCGCAGGCGCCGCCGGCCCGGCCCCGGCGCCACGCAGGCCGGCCTCTCCGCATACCGCCACACAGACAGGTGCAGCTCTCCAGCCACCGCGGGGGCCTGGCGTAGTCCAGGCTCGGCCCTGGCCTCCTCAACTCCACTCCAGCCCACGCGGAAACACCACCCCTTCTCCCCCTGCGCTGCCACCATTCGCTCCGGCCCGGCCCCCCCCCCCGTAGGCCAAGGACTGCCTGGCCCCCTCACAAAGACGAACCCTTCCCCCCTCCCGCCAGGCCTTCCAGGGAGACAGTGAAGCTGAGCCGGGCCGGGCCTCCTCCACCCCTTCCTCGGCCGACCTCAGCACCTAAGGCCTCCCGCAAGCAGCAGGAGGGGCCGCTGCCGCCGCCGCCACCACCATCTCCTCCTCCTGCTGCGCCCAGTCCAAAGCTCCCCTACCACAACCCCGCTTCACCTCACCTCTTTGGGGACCAGCTGGCTCTCTTCGCTGGGCACCATGGCCGGTGGCGCGGCACGGAGGCCGCAGCAGGCAGAGCTGAGCGTCGTCGTCAGCAGCGGGAGGCGGGGAGACGCCAGCGGGCCATACTCCTCCCCTGCCACCGCCCCAGCCGGTGAGGGCAGCGGCACAACCCCCACCCCCGCGGCCACCGCCAACCAATAGGGAAAATGGCCACCGGCTCCGTTCTCGCGAGAAACGAGCGAATCCAGTCGCCGACTTTCGCCTTTCTGTGGCTGTGGAGTGTTAAGGTTTCTCAGCTGAGGTGTGTTGTTGTAGGCTGAGTACGAGGAGTGGTGTAGTAGATGCAGTATGTAATCCCCGCAGGCCGTCAGGGCAGAGCTGCAAATGGGGTTCAGCTGTCATTTCTCACCTCAAGTTGCCTTGCCCCAGAGAGCAGTGGCGGGAAATGCTGCCTGTGGGCCGGCCGGGCACGGGGTATAGTAGCAAGTGATTAAAACTGAATTGTGCTAAGTAAGCAGGGAGGAGGTAGCGTGTTTGGGGAACATGGCCTGCAGGGGCGGGACAGAGTTTTCCGGGGTTTCTGTCAGCGCGGGGGGCTCGCAGAAGCTGGACTTCAGTGCTGGGTCGTAGTCCTGAGGTAATGGGAGGCCTAGCATCTAGCCTGCCCTAGTGCCATAACGCCCTCTTTTCTTCATCCCGCTGTGCTACTGTGAGGGGCTCTCCCAGAGCTATGTGGCACACGGGCTGCGCTTTTCGCTGTTTAACTCAAACTTCCTTTTTTTTTCCCTCACATCTAGACGTGACCAGCTTGGATGTGGGGTTAGGAGACATGGAGGGGCAGCAGGAGTAGTAAGCGCAGTTGCTGCTACTAATGAGCAGGGCCTCTTCGTTGTGCTTTGAAGTCGTCCTGTGAAGTTAGGCATGTCCTTGCTTCTCTGTGACTTTAAGGTTAATAGGCTTCAAATGAAAGGTTACTTCTGTGATATCACTTGACTGTTGAATTTTGTCTACAGCAGGCTTAAATACATGTTTTCCATGCTACCTGAAACACGCTAAAAGCCAAATACCGATCATAAGAATAATTAAAATGCACATTAGTAGACATGCAATTATACATTAATGTCTACTTCATTGCAGAATAATTCATAAGTGAAAATCTACTTGCTGAATTAAGAAGAGTGGTACATTTTTGTAAAACTATTTTTCTTGTTATTTTAGTGTCCTCTTGTGGAAAAATGCAGAAATGAGGATACTTCTTGGTGTTCTACCCCAAACACAAAATTTCTTGGACATTTTTTGAAACCCACTGTATTGAAGGTTTTTTGAAATCTTTTGTGAATATTTAGTAAAATTAAATTACCTCCCTTTTAATGTTCAAAATGCATAACTTCTCAGATTCAGTCACCTTGCTTTCTCACAGGTGAGAGAAATAGCATGTTTTGGAGTCAGGATATGTTATCAGTATTTATGTTAGTGTGCTATATTAACACTTTAAAAAGCACTTCAAAGAAATCTTGGAATGTCATGGATTCAGCAGCAGCAGTCATTTTTTTCCTTTTCTTAGTAGCTGGTGCAGCACTGTGGTTTTGGTTTTCGGCTTGGGAACAGCACTGATAACAGCAGTGTTTATAGTTATGGCTTAGAATGTTTAGGCTGGCCAAGGACTTTCTGAGCCTCATGCTCTGCAAGGGAGGAGGGAAAGCTGTGAGGAGGCTGGAAGGAAGCAGAGACAGTGCACCTGACCCAAACTGACCAAAGAGGTATTCCATACACAGCACATCATGCCCAGGATGTAGAAACGGAGAGCAGAGACCCAGAAGGAGGGGGTGCACGCTGCGTGTTGGAGCTTGGTATCAAGTGATGGGGGGCACTGAGTGGTCAGACTTCGTGTGAGGTGATGGGGGTGCACTGCTTGGTCGGGCTGGAATTTAGTTCGTGGAAATTAGTTGGTGAGCTCTTGTATTCTTTCCTTGTATTTGCCTTGTCATTATTACTGGTGGTAGCAGTAGCGATTTGTGTCATACCTTAGTTACTAAACTGTTCTTACCTCACCCTGTGGGAGTTGCATTCTTTCGATTCTCCTCCCCATCCCCTGGGAATGGGGGGAAGAAAGAGGGGGGAGTGAGTGAGCAGAACTGCGTGAGGGCCTTAAACTACGACATGGAAAAATATCATCAGTAGTTTTATTTTCATCTTTCAAGTTTCCTATGGTAAGTGCTAGGTTTCTTTTTCTTCAGTTGTGCTTCTTGAGCTAAATATAGAAATACCCTAATTGAAAACTTAACTGGAAGCTTTTTTTAAAGTATTTTTGGCCTGTTTTTCATGATATAATATGCAATTACATGTTTATCCGGTAAAGGTTGGGAGGCTCTTTGAGGCAGGAACTTTTGCCCTCCAGTTTTAAACAGTTTTCAGCTTGCATATCTATACCAAGCAGAATTTGGTCCTCAAGGATGTCATATAGCCCCATAGTACTGATGGGTTTAGGTTGCAGTTATTTTCTTGTTTCTAGCTACCTTTGTAATACCTGTTGAATGATTTGCCCAGGGAAGGTGTGAATGCTCCATCGCTGGTGGTGTTCAAGGCCAGGTTGGACATAGCCTTGGGTGGCATGGCTTAGTGGGAAGTGTCCCTGCCCCTGGCAGGGGGGTTGGAACTAAATGATCTTAAGGTCCTTTCCAACCCTAACGGTTCTATGATTCTATGTTGCACCTGAAAGCCCCTCGTCTTAGACATCTGAGTTCTAATATGGTGAAATCAAGCTTCAAGGCAGGATCCTGAAGAGTCCCTTGCTTTTAATGATACTTTATGTTAAGCACAGGGTTGTGGAGATACCTCTCCACAAGAGGGAAAAATATGCCAACCAGTTACTTAATAGGTAAGTAGGTAATGACCTAATGAACTTGTGTCTGTTAGAAAAGAAGGTTTTTATTACTGCTCATCAGCTGTGGTTTTGATTAAAAGGTTTGGGATTTAGCTAGAGTTCTTTTGAGGGGAACTTTTGTAAGCAAGAAAAGGTACGATTACAGAATAAATGAAAAATAGTGTCAACATGTGTAGATATTTGAAGCACAGCTGCCTGGTAATCTTCTATTCAGCAGTGTCCAAAGATCCATGATATTAGTGATCAAGTACTTGAGTTGAAGAGAACCCAAGCCGGAAGAGCAGAACCTTAATCTTGCAACAGAAAGTTATACAGTCATCACAGCACTGTCTGGGGGCTGCCAACAGTGGTACATGACTGATGAGCCTGGTGTTACTTTCCTCTCCCCCTTTTTTTTTTTTTGAGGACACATACCTCAAGACCTCTGGAGCTTTGAGGATTCTTCCTCTGTTCTGTAAGGAATACAGAATTTGTTAATAGAATAGACTTGAATAGAATAGAATGGACTTTGTTGATAGACTTAAGGGTTTCACTTTTGAAAGTTCTTTTGACTTTTCAAAGTGTTATGTTCTTATGTTGGGGTTTTCTTGCTGCCATTTGTGCTTAACAAGGGGCAAAACTATACGGCTCAATTACGTAAAAATATATTATTCTACTGGGATAAAGAGGTAGCTACCACAAATATATGCCTACTAGATAAGAATCATGAGGTTTTTTTATAAAGAAATACTGTTAGATTCTCCTGCCAACCTTCAAAACTGTGTAAACATCTAGTGTGTCATGAAACATCTTTAATGGAGTAATAATCTCTAGTTAATAATTAAATCTTCAGGAACTGTTGTAATTTGTTGATGCTACAATATCAATCTCTTTACATGAGACTTCTTCAAGAGAAATACTCAGAATTCAAATTTTGTGAAGGGAAATCTAGCTTTATGTAAAGACTGATTTAACATACCACAAGTTTAAGTTGTTACTATTGTGAAGGAGAAAAATAGGTCTCTCAGGCTAAAAATTATGCTGGATTGGCAGTTACAGGTAAATTTCTTAGGCTATTGATAAACTATAATTCAGAGATGCATTAATGAGGATCAGAAGTGCTGGAGAGTATTATTTTTCATCCAGTGACACTTACCTAGTTCTGGTCAATACTTACCACACTAGTGTATGCATCTTACTAGTATAGTTATGCAACATCACTATGCTAAAGTAAATAGGAGACCTTCATTATGCAAGATAATGAACTTTTAAATTAGTCTTGGAACAGGATACCTGCCCTCTCTTTGAGCCTGTATAATGTTTATGCTTTAAGAATTTCTCCCTTAGTGTAAGGATTCTGTCACTCCTGTTCTGAGATCCATGTGCAAGATTTAACAAATAATGACAAAAGTTTTAAAAAGGAAATGGAGGGAGTGCTGCTGTCTAGCTCTTTCAGATGCAGTTATATGCTAAGAACTGTAGGGGTGCAAAATCTTCAGAAACAGGTGAATGTCAGAATAAAAACCAATACTGTCTTTCCAAAGTAGTTTTATCCAACCTGTTTGAAGTAGGAAGCCTCTCTGAGGAGGGTTTGGGGTGTCTTTTCTGAAACTGCTCAGTTTTGATTTTTCAAATAGGCTGTTGGTAGGAGACTCATTTCCTGTTTCAGAGGTTGATGGCCCTATTTGTAGAGTCAGCATGGAGGTGCTTGTTTTCTTCTGCATTGTTCTGTTAAGAAAAAAATATCAACTAACCAACAAACACACACAAACCAAACCAAAACTCCACAAAAGCCCCAAACCTGAAGTTTGCAACCTGTGGCAAGTTGCTGATAAATTATCAAAATGGCATAACCATTCTGTATGTGCCAGCAACAGAAATGTAGTCAATGCTGATGCAGTCTTTTTCAAGCTCTTTGGCATTGTAAACATTTCAAGAAAAAAATAGCTGAAGACTCTCCACTTTTTGATCTTTGATAAGTTCACATCTACTGATAGAAGAAAAGATGTGTGAAAATTCAAGATACCACTATCCATCAGTTCATTGCACTCTGGTTACTTTGCTGTTTTGAGTCCTGAGTAACATTTCCAGAACCGCGCAAGAAGTTGTGAAGCATTTATTTGAAAATCTGTAGCTTAGTGAATGCACCATCCAGTCCTTTCTATAAGGGGAGGGGGAGAACCAACAAACAACCCCTCAACACCCCCACCCCCCCATAAATTTGGCCCTTATATGGATGGTATGGAGGTAGGAGGATGGAAGAAAAGGGCATGTTTATTAGGGAGAACAAGTAGTATTCATGTAAAGTAAAAAAGGGAAAATTACAGGGTTCTGCATCTTTAAAGGTGTTTTTTGCTAGATTTTTATTTCCTTGATCTTAGTGTCCAAATACTAAGCAAGTCAATTAAAGGTTAAAGAGTAAATTGAAATCTTTGAAGAGGGAGCACTAATTATTTTTTAACTCTCCTCTACCTGTTGTTTGAAGGAAGCGTTTATATTTTAGCATTTGGGACTGTTTCTTGAATGTGTTTAGTGCTGGAATGAAGGTATTAATTTAAAGGTAAGGAATCATTGGATTTTCTGTTATCTGTATCTTAAAAAAAAAGATTTTTGTAGTCTTCACTTTCTAAAATAGTGTATGCAGAATTTTAGGAAATTGGTTTCTGAGGGTTGAAAATACTGTGAAAAATTAAAGCTTTAAATGTGAGATTTCACATGGGAAAAGTATTCTTTCACTTTAGAAAGACCATTGTAGTTGGTCTTGTAGGTCTAGTAGGTAGGTAGGTAAGCAAGCAAGGAGCCCTCTGAAGTTAAACTTACAGCGATTGAGAAAAAAACTTGGGTTTAAGTGCTGAACACAGTATCCTGCTATTCTTAAGTAGTGTTTTATACTATGATCTTGACAAGCATCCAAGTGCTTTTCTGTCCTCTGATATGGTAATTCATACCCAGGCCTTTTTAATCAAAACCAGTAGGGGATCATTTTAATTAATTCTAAATCAGCAGCTGAGATTCATTGGCATTGTTGCTAAAGATTATATTTTTGCTCTGGTTTTGAGAAACTAGCTGTTCAGATATTATCTTAGGAAGTTAGTTTTCTTTTCCATGACAGCAATAATCTTATGTATGAATTCCCAAAGAATTATGATAATGAAATTACAGTTGTAAAGAGAAATAGAAATCCTGCAGAGAGTTTTGGAGGACCATGCATTTCTTCAATCACACTAATTCTTTTATCAGTTTGCTTTACCTTTTTAAACACTCAGTACTTAAAACTGGAGAGCAGTTTCTAGCATTAGTAATCTATGCAAAAATGTCTGGCCTCCTGATGCACTTGTCAAAACCTTCCTGGTGTCATAATGGTAGAACACATACACTAGCAGGCCAACTTCCACTTCATGGCCTGAGGGTTTGTAACAGGTGTGAGCTGGTATCATGCTTGGAAATCTGCTCTTTTTAAATACACAGACTATAAGTGTACTGCATATATCCTCTCTGGAATATGGGCTAGTATGTTTTCTAACCCCTTCTCCAAGGCTGGGAGATGGCAAAGGGGAAGGGACTGTATACACAGCAAAGGCTTATCTGTGGGAAAGCAAGAAGAAAGGAGAGTTGCCCTTAACGCATGCCTTAATGGTAATATCAGTCTCCAGAACAGTTCAGTTATTTCAGAGGTTCAAAAAAAGCTCACAGTGACATAGCAAATGTATTTAAAAACATTGCATTAACCCTTACTGCACATGAGGAATTGTTTGAGAGTCGTGTAAGCATGCAAAGGCAGCACTAAATAAGACTATGTAATGTGCAAAAAATAACAGAGTAGCTTAGGTTCACATGGGCTGTTCTTGGAATGGATACTCAAAGTATTTATAGCTGCCCTTGGGTCCAGGGGATTTAAATAGTTCAGGTTTGCATTAGGAGTTCCCAATAACCCTTTAGATCAACTCTAGTGACGTTTAATATTACAAGCAAGTGCTAATTATAGTGCTGTTTGGACAAGCAGGAAGTGGTTTCCCATCCTCAGCACGTCCTAGCACAAAGGGAACTTCATCGTGGGTTGAAGCTTCTAACTGGCCTTCCCCTGGATGAAACATGTTTTCTTCACCTTTTCTTCGTAAGGTGTTGTGATTATCAGCATAAAGCAGTAGCTCACAGCTGCCTAGGCTTCACCTCATCTCTCACTGAGGGGAGGGAAGGAATTACAGCAGTTGGCACATTTTGAGTGTGCCATTCCATGGCTTTGAGTGCAAGAGGAGTACCTGCAGCAAGACCTTTGCTCTGGGCTGTCTCGTGACATGATCTGTCTTTGCCCTCTTTGTACAGCCAGCCTTCTCTACTGGGGAGGGAGTAGAAAGCAGGAGGGGTCTGTCACCTCTCTTCCCATTTCTTCATGAATGCTGCTTACTGACAGTGGTGTCTTTCTGCTTTGCTCTGTGCCCTCACTAACAGTTTTCTTCCACTGGTGATGGGAGGAATCTTGTATTTTGAGGAGTATTTTGGCATGGCCTGGTTTATTTTATAACTGGTTTAGTATTGCTGTGGGGAGGGGAGTTGCTTTTAATGTGTCATCATTCCTCATGACTGGGCATTGTCCTGTCCATCACAGGAGGGCCATGTGTTTGCAGCCCTGTAGCTTTCTGCTTGGGCAGTCTACATACAGTGTGGTATGGGCTCAGAGCATCCTGCAGTGGGGTGTTTCAAAAGTAGCTTTTAGGAGGTGTATGCATAGATGTTGAGAGACTTGGTCTAAAATCTGCTGCTGGCACTGTAGTTCTCCAAGCTCAACCTTGTCCCTGTTTTGCAATAGGCTGTCCCTTGAGTCGACAGCTTTCTTGAGCTTTAAGGGATAGTCTGCTGTGGAGGTTGCTAAGCTCTTTCTTGCACGAATTACTGTAGCTTTACCTTTGGCAGCAATGAAGGGAGCTGCCAGAGGTCTTGCATAGCGTTTAAAATGTCAGCTGCCAGCCTAGAGCAGCTGCCAGCGCTGGAGCTCTGGCAGGGACAGGGTGAGTGAGGAGAATGTCAGTGTGGACGCAGCATGAGTCAGGCTGGGCAGGGACTTGTGTACAGAGTATCCTGACGTTGGTAAAATGCCCTTTGAAATCTCCCAGCAAGTTGTCTCCTGTGTTACTTGGGTCATATATAAGGACATGCTACAGGCTCTTGGCTGTTGTGTTTTGTATTCAGATGTGACTGTAAATGACGTGTAAGAAGGGGGATCTGTGCAACTGGTAATGACTCTGATGGGTGAAACATTAAAACAAAGCAATAGGCAGTGAGTCTTAAGAAAGAATATAGTTTATAAACCCAATAATTTTTTTCACATGTATATCAATTTTAAGGTTTTCTTTAATTGACATTTAAATGTTTGGAATTCATCTGTTGGTTGGACTGAATTGACGTGGGAAAAAATAATAAAACACAAAAATGTATAACTACTGTCCTTGTCATCATAGCCTTTGTGAGAAAATGGCTCTGGAGAGCAGGTGTGTTTCCTCGGCATTTTTGTTATAAGCCTTGGCTGCCAGGCTTTGAAATGGGTGCACATTTATGCTAATTTGAATCTCCCATTTGCTGTTAGTGTGGGAAATAAATTTATTTTTAGGCTGTTACTTCTTTGTAATGAATTATGCTGTTCTAAGTTAGATGCATACCCATTTGCCTGTTACCTCTGATTTAAACCAGGCTGCTTAATCGGACCTATTAGGTATAAGCATGTCTACCAGAGATGCCCAGGTAGGTAAGAGATAAATTCCAGATAATTTGGGGTGGATCCAAATCCATTCATGAGATTGATCTCTCTAGCAAAGGATTCTTCTATATGGCGGTGTTAAAGGAAGAGCACTCATTGAGGCTTATGGTTTAGCTGGCTAGTAATGAAAGGTACATCCGCAGAATGCAGGAGTGTGTGAATTCAAAGGATCTCAATGCCAGGCTCATAGATATACTAGTAGGCTGGATACTGTAGTATTTACCACAGTGTTTTACATATGGGATTAATCTATGCCTTTGCTCTGGAAATGTGTGCCTTTCATGCCCTGTGCCTTTGCATATGTGCTCTGTTTGTGTTCCTTATGGTAACAAAAGATTCCATTAAGCATCCCAAACCAATTTTAAATACTAACTGACATACGGAACTGTGCTTTCGATACCAATGGTAATGGAAATACTGAAATGAAATTTCAGACTTCCTGATGGAAATGCTACCAGGACAAGAGTGAACCAAAAGCATTCATGAAGTTTTTGCTGTTCTAGGTTTACTTCTGTGTGCAGGAAAACTTGCATATACAACAAAAGCCAAGTCATGTTCTGCATCCAAGATCTTGGTTGTATTGCAGATTTATTTTTTAGTCTAGGAGAGTTTCTGAAATGAGGAAAGTGCAAGAATCAGATCATCAAAGGATTATTGTCAAAACTGCCCAAGAAGTTGTAAGTGAAGAGAATGAAGTCAGTCATAGTTGTCTTTTATGGCTTTTTTGTTTGTTCTGACCACTGGATTCTAGGAAAAAATAAAAGCCCAATTATAATACTTTCCTAATGACAAAACATTTTTGCTAGTACCTTGACCATCTTTCAGTCTGATCTCAATTTTAGTGCTACTCCTTCAGCCTCTTCCTTTTCTTGCTGGTCCTGGATTTTTTTTTTTTTTTCAAGGATGAACTGAAACTAGTGGCCTCTGTTTTGTTAATCTGCTTTCTATTACTTATTTTCATGTCTTTGAAATTAGTCAGGGTGGCACTAATGCAGTATACATGTTCTAGGCATGAAGAGGTTAATGAAGCTTTACCTCATAAAAATGTTCTTGGCAGCCTTGGTGTGGTAGTTATTGCCTGCAGTCTCATACAAGGACTATTATCCTTTGGATTGTCACATTTCTGTACAGCCAAACTAGATTTAAGAGAATCTTTAGGGTCCTTTTGTATACTCCTCAACAGTAAATAGCAAATTTATTGTGCCTCTTGAAAAGTGAAAGGGCAACTTTAGTAAATAGTTAATCAAATCAAGAATTCTTATGTTAAAAGGAATAAAACAGTGTTCATTAAAAGGTGTTTTGAAAATGTTTTTGTGATTTAATTTTTGGACATGAGAAATTCATGGCATAAGAACAATTCCCAAAGCTATTCATGGCATAAGAAACAATTCCCAAAGCTCCACTACTACTAGTTGGATCCTGGTTCTCTGGCTGCTTAAATGTTGGCTTTACTTTAGGGTGAAGTAACTAGCTTTTTTTTTTTTATTTATTTTATTTTATATTTTAATTTGAGGAAGAGAAAAAAGTGAAAGCAGTAAGAATGAAAGTGGACACACTATTATTTTAATCTCCAGTAGAAGTGAATATTTGGGGAAATTGCAGACTAATTGCTAGCTACTTCTGCTGCAGTGGCTATTTCAGATCCATCACATGACTGACAATGATGCCACTCAATGTACTTGGATTGCTTAATGACTTTTTACAGGCAATGTTACGTTGTAAAACAGGTAAGATGTTTCAACCACAGAATTAGTTTGGTACTAGTGGGCATTATGAAGAAATATTAAAACTTAATACCTGCTGGACATTCAGAGGCAAAACTAAAAAACCTAGGTATGAAGTAAATACCCAGGCTGGTATTTCTTATGCAGTGCTCTGTTCATCAACATAAAGTCTTGAGATGTGAGAAGTGTGTTTTTGGATACATGGTTATGTTTTTTGATCCTGTTATACCCATGACTATTTGCCTGTATACGTTTCAGGAGTCTGTAACTGTTACTGTTAAATACATAAGATATTTAATGTATCTGAGTGTTGCCGCAGGCTTAAATCTTGGAAGTAGTTGGGATTTGTGATTTTGAACTGCTGCTTAGATTTCATTAACTATTTTGCATTTTCTTACATTTTTAAGGGGAGAGTGCTTCTATTTGTTGTATGCTGCTTTTCATTTATAAACATTAGCTACTGGTATGTAGCAAACATACTCTGTTATAGCTGAAATATCTAAACTTAGAGGTATGCCATGTATGCCAATTCTAGGATATTAGGGTCTGGATGAGTGCTGCTATTTTGAATCCAGAATTAGGAGAGTAATTTGGACAGTCTTTTCTACTCTAAACTAGATGTATCTATACATAAAAAGGTACTAGATCTTAGAATTCTGTTGTGAAATGTTGACAGTGTCCTTTTGTTTCTTTGAATTTATAACATGTCTTAATCTCATTTTAAAAAAAACAAACTAAAAAAAAAACAAACCCAACAAACAACAACTCGGGTTTTTTTTTTTTGAGACCACAATTAGACCTTCCTCAATCACTATCCTAAGGGGCTGTATGTGAGTAGATTATCATCTCTCTGGGTATTCATAGTGGATACTTTTATTTTAATAGTATGCTCTAACATCATACTAACAGTGTTTCCTTGTACTAAGTGAGCATTATATCATCAAAAAGTATGTAAAAGAATATTGACATTTCAGGTCTGGTGTCATGGTTTAAGCCTGTATGGGAACATCATGACATAGCTGCATGTGAGCAGTAGAATTCACTATGCATTATGTAATTCATGGCACTTTACATTTTGAAAGCTGCTAGATATTTTTCACATGAATTTCAAGAATTCTCTTTTCCTAAGCTCTCCCAGTTAAACACGAAAGAAGGAAGTAGACTTGTGTATTTTATGTAAATTTGAATCTTATCTTGGTGATAGAGAACCCTCCAAAAATGATATGGCAAAGTGAAAGGTAATTCCAAAAAGTTTGGAAAAGAGTGCGACACAAAGGGAGAAGAAAAGAAAGAAAAGTAAATCTAATCTCTATGAAATAAAAGGACCTGTTTGTATGGGGGGGGGAGAGAGGAGATGTACATGGTTGCAGAGGCAACCTTAGGTGTCAGACACCTTGTAGACAGGAGGCTGGTGATTCTGCTGTGAGCTGTTTTTGTGATGGAATGAGAGCGAGGTTTGAGAAGAACAGGAAATTACATAAGGATGTCTCTGTTGCTTGTTTACTAGCCAGTGCTACTGGAATAAACAGCTGTGCTGGCAGTACAGTGTCTCTTTTATCATCTAGTCTAGCAGCATGGGAGGGGAAACTTAAAACTCAGGCCTTGAATTCAGTGAAGGAATCAAAAGGGATAAGGCAGCTTGTCATATGACTTTCAAAACTGAAGCAATATAGAGTAATTTTGATCACAGATGAGTTTTTTTAATTCAGAAGTTCTTTTTGCAAGTATTGCTCTGTAAACAAAACTTTAATAGACAAATACAGAGGTTAAAGCCCTGACCCTCCCCGTCTTCCCCCCAAAACTACCTCCCAACTCTCTTCCCTTATGCTGTAGGGGCATTTTACGGTTTTCTTACAAGTCTTTGGATAGAGAAACCTGTGATAAAGAGAGTCAGGTTTCTCATTGCAGGATGACAATGATATGGGGAAGAGAAATTCCTCAACAAGAGTGTGTGCAATGCAAACGGAGACCTTTCTCAGATCTCCAGCCTTAGCCACCTTTCATTAAATGTCTACCGACTGATTCAGTGACTAGACCTCAGTTTGCCTGGCAGAATTAAACCAAATTATGATAATACAGAAGTGCTTTCTTCATTAGAAGCTACTGGTGATAGTTTCACATTTTTTCTAGGCATATGTAAACATTTGGATCCACTAAACATCTTCCTGCAGGTGTAATATTTTCACAGAAAAAGAGAAAATCATGAATTCACTATGTCACAGATATTTAATGAGGGAAACTATGTTCAGATACTGCTTAATTAATCTTGTTTCTTTACAGTGAAAGGTGATTAAGATGCTGAGTTTTCTAGAGTGCCATGCATTAATATAGTGCCAGAAAACAGACAAAAAAAAAAAAAAGGGACGAAAGAAAACCACACCCCAAAACAAACCAAAAAACAACCACCAGGAATTTAATAAGACTGAAACATCCTTGTTCCACTGCTGAGCAAACTGAAAGGAATGTATTTACATGTATTCACTGGAGGCTGCTAAGGTTCACTTATTTCAACATCCTTGAATGTAGTCAGTGGGTTGGGAAGCAGTATACTTTTGTATTGAAACTATAACACTTCCAGCAGAGATAAAGAGTTCTTAATTTACTTTACTGAGGTTTGTATTCTCCCCAGGCTTTCTGCACAATAATGTCCAGAGGCTTCTCAGCTCCATTCTACATCATCAGCCAGTTAGGATGCATTATAAAAGTACACCCTTTCATAACTTCCGAGATGGGAATAGTTTAATTAAGTTCTTAGCTGAATAACTGAAGTTCAGTGACAATGTTTCAATGTTAGTGCTAAATTCTGTAGTTGGAAACAAGGTTCAACTAAATAGATAAGGATTTTGCCAGCACTATAGAAAAAAATTTATGGTATTATTTTGTGATGCTGTAGGAATTGTAGTAACTTATATAGGTTATATTCAGACCCATTTCTTTTGGTATTTTCAAGGCACAGCTAGCAAATCTGTATTTCTGTGTAGTTATTAGTGCTTTGACTTTGTTTTGGGGAAAAGGAGAATGAGAGGCAGAAAACTGAATGAAATGAAATTTTGGTGTAAGTCTAGCAAATTTAAAGGAGTTTAAAGTATGAGAAAGAAGTGCTCTGTGTTCTTGCTCTTTTAAAAAATAATACAATGCTAATCATAGAATCATAGAATAGTTAGAGGTGGAAAGGACCCTTAAGATCATCCAGTTCCAACCCCCTGCCAGGGGCAGGGACACCTCCCACTAAACCATGCCACCCAAGGCTATGT
>JASSUY010030613.1:2606-18489 GCA_032466535.1 Forpus xanthops | reverse complement strand
AATCTTTTCCTTGTCCAGATGTTTCTGGTCCTTGGTTCTGCTGCATTCCCTGTAACATGGGTTTTTGGTTCTTTTTGTACTTGAAGAGGGTCACAAAGTAAGAAAACAAATACTGCTTTACACGAGAAACATCCTCTCCCCCCCTGCACATCCAGCTCCCCACAGGTCTGAGCAGGATTGTGAAAGGCAAGCTGGCTTCTCCCTGCATTTCCCTCCATCCTGCCCTTTCTTCTTTCTGTTCATTCTCCCTTGGCTAATTGTGGCTATCTCTGCAAAATGGAACTCAGCATCACCCCTGCAGGCTCCTCAGCACCCAGGGAGGATGGTGCTGTCCCAGGCAGAGAAGAAACCCGTGCTGCCATGGTGGAGCTGTGTAGATGCTCCCCTTGGAGAGTGCAAAGGAGGTGAAAGATTGCCTACAGCCGATCGTAGCTGTTCATGCCTTTTGCCTTCCTGTCTAGAAAACATTATTCGTTCTGCTCACAAAGTCTTTCTGATGTGAGTGTTTCATGCAGAAAATGTGCAGCGATGGCAGTGAACACGCCAGGCTGTTAACCAGGCACCTTCCTTGCCAGCTTCACAGCTCAACTCACATGTGGCTTGGGCTGTGGGTGCTGAGGCGAGCAGGAAGCTGACTGGTACCCCATTGTCTTGCACCCAGCAGTGTGGACCCTTTCAGGGTCTGTGTGCCAGGTCCTGTCCGAGTGTGTTGCCCAGGGGCAAGGTGCAGGCTGAGGAACCAGTGCCTGCACCAATCCTGTCTGAGCCTTTGCTGGGAGGCTCAGTGGGCCTGTATTTTAGGAAGGTGACTGCCATCCTGTGTCCCTTGCAAGCTGCTAATGAACACTAAATCCTACTTGCCTCTCCTCCACCACATATTCACACACCTATACATGCATATGCGCACATTCTTGCATATATGTATGCACACACATACATAAAAAGAACATGTATTAAATGCATATCTCAAATACATGTCATCTATCAAAAGAAATATTTCCTAATAAGGTGTTGTTTTTTTTTTTTTTCCTTGTTTTGCCTGAAAGTAATTTCTGATCTTCTTTCCTCGCAGGTGAAGTACAGATGGGAAAGTTTTACCTGCAGGTGAAACATGCAGTGCTCTATAACTGAAGGTCACCCTGGAGGCTGTGCCTCTACTGTAGCTGTCCTTGGCATCCACAGAGATCGCTGCACATGGGCAAGCAGCCCTGGCAAGGACAGCACCCTGTTAATCCTGCCCATAGGGACATTCCGGCTCCTCCACCCTGCAGCAGCCATGCCAACCATGGCCTCAGTTTTTCCAGACTTTCAACAACCTGCTCAAGACATGTAGCTGAGGGCAGGGGCTGGGGCATGAGGCCCGAGGCTAAGGCAGGTTTTGAAGTTAGTGTGTAGTTAGCCTGATGTGCCCTCGTCCTTGCTGCTACCTTTGTGCTCTGGATAAATGGTCTGAAATCAGGAGAGCTGTGAAACTAGTGCATTTCCCAGTGCCAGTATCATGTAAATAAGCCAGGTCAGGCAGCTGGCAGAAATTTCCTCAGCGTTTTCCTATCTGCATGATTAACCCAAATGCAACCATACCCTAAGAGCCCTGGAAACACATCCTTCTTACATGCATTGGATGTTCCAAGTATTTCTGAATGTCACTGAAAAGAAAACAGTGTTTCCTTGGAGGAGATGGTGTTTGTGTGTCCCAGATGGTGGACTTCTGGGGAAGATGAAGGGAGGGAGCTGCTGAGTTCCTGTAGCTGCAGTGCAGCAAGAGGTGGTGTTATGAAGAAAGCTTTCCTGGTTTGAGACAGTGAATACATTTGAATTGTTTTACAGAATAACTGGCTTGCACTTACTACTGCTGTAATGGGATAGCCAGAGAAGCAGAAGCTGTGGCTGCTTCTGCAGCAGGAGGCATCAATTATGGAGGAAGGAGGACATGTATGAGGTCAGGAGACAATAGGATAGATAGGTCCATATTCTGCCTTTTCTTTGCCTGTCCAGGTGATGTTTGCTTTGGTAGGGTGTGAGTCCCCAAGGTAACATGAAATGAATCCTGTCTCCTTTCTGAGAAGAAATGGGTCAGTGTTTGCAATCTCTGGTCTTGATACCACAGCCTGACATGTTATAGATGCTAATTATGGTAGTAAGAGCACTTACTGAGTCACTTCAGCTCACTTTCTGGAGGCTGTTTGTGGAGAAATGTGAATTATACAGAGGGATGTGGATACTCATCTTTGCATGGACAGCTGCGCCAAAGGCAAATCAGATTTTATTTGATGGAATCTCCTCTCTCCTTAATCTTTAGAGATTTAATGAAAAGCTTAATGTTAGGAAAGAGCACCACAGCCTCTAATCTCTTCTTCTGTATGCCACAGACAAGTACATTTCACCTGCTTATCACTGGGTGAATTGTAGTGTTGCTCTAATCTATGGCGAGAAAGGATTGGGAACTGGATGTGCAGCACATCATCTCTGGCACTTACTGGGGACTTCTCCACCTGAATTAATGCTGCCTGGACTGACACACACCTAAACAGACACCAGCATGAACCCTACAGGAGGTGTTCAGCAGCAGCAGCTGGCTGGGGACTGCACGGCCTGGCAGGCTCTCTGGTTTGGCTGTGCAGAGAGCTGGAAGGCTCAGCAGTTCCCAAGGGAAACCTGCAAATCCATCTGGCAGCATTGGAGGAAAGGGGAACCAAGGTGCTGGTGCAAGCAAGCCCATCTCATGCAGCAGGACGGATTTTCAGGCCACACCACTTATCATGGAGCCAGCACCTCTAATAGGAAAAAGGAAAGCAGTGGCTCTCCTGAACTCTTCACACTCACTGCTGGAGGGGTTGTGTTTCATTACATTTATTTCCAAGGGCTGTTTGTATCTGAACATACACAGAGTGGTTTTGGGGGAAAGGTATATTGTTATTCAGGCTAGTTATTGTAGCCTTTGGAGGCTTGGGGCTGGGAAATCTACGGAAAGAAATGACCCTTCCCTTGATGGCCATGCTGTCAGCTGGAACACGGTGGCAATGTAGGGAAGTCATGGATAAAGTCTACTTGTAGGGAAGAGGTGAAGCTCAATGAAATGTGAAAACCAGCCTAAGCAGAAGCACCAGTCTGGACTTTGTGGGAGGAGAAGGCAGCTCATGCCATCCCCCAGCTGACCTGTGAACTCCTGTAGCCATTGCCCTTCATTGGGAGCAGCTTGTAACTTGGCCAGAACAAGCCCTGACATGTGTACCCAGGTACAGCCTGCAGCAGCATCCCTGTGGAGGGAAGCACATAAAGAAGAGGTAAAGCAGTGCTTGACTTCCACGTGGACAAAAGGGTTCCTTGCACATCTGTGCTCTAGGTGTGGTCTATTTTAAAGGGCTCATCCAGCTTTCTGCTATGGACAAGGTGACACTGAGGTTTGGGCTGTGGTGGCTGTGGAGACAGCAGCTGTGGGAGGGACACAGGGTCCCTGGCAGGCTGCAAGGCAGACAGCTCTCAAATGCATGTTTCTCCATCTCTACTCTTGAGAGTCACTTACTGAAGAGATGAAACTTTTATCCTAATTAAGAACAACATAGAAATAAAGGTAATGTCAGACTTTCCCAAAAGTGCAGAGATAAAAGGGAGGGGAGCTGAGGAGCAGCAGCTGCCAAATGGAAAACCCAAAGCATTTTTAGCACTCCATTTTCCACATGGAGCACCATGGGGTTTTGACTTCTTCAACTGAGATGAAACTGAAAAAGGATTTTTATTTGAGGCCACTTACAGGGCAGGCAGGTTATTTATCCTGCCTGCCAGTCCTGCCTGTAGCTTGTTTAAATGTCTCTATGTCTTGGTAGTGCCTTTGCTGTTGGGCCGGAGCTGTTGGAGATGGGTATGTTTACCAAGGAGGATGGACAGCACACACATAACCTCATAGAGCCCCACTCTGGGGGACGTGTGCTCTTCAAAAAGCTTCAAGCACTAACCTGCCCATCTACCTTGCTTTCCTAAGAAAATGAAGTGTCTGGAGTTGCTCTCTCTCTCCCACCTCCCCACAGTTGTGACCTCTATCCACTGGAGCTTAGTAGAGACACATAGATCTCAGTGTTTATCCGCCCCTTCATGTTGCAGAGAAGAAAGTAATAAAAGCATTTTTGTTCTGATTTATAACTGAAGAACAGCAGAATCTGCCAAGCAGCCTCTGGCCTAATCTTGTGCCTGAAAGTGGGAACTGCTTATCTCACATACCACACTGGTGCTGCAGGAATGACCTCTTGGTGGGAAGACAAAGGAAAGCTGTGCTTCTGGCTGCAGGGTGTCCTTTGCTGTCCACAGGTGAGGCACACATACTCAGCAGGGTGTGGGTATTTCATAGACAGGCAATAGTAACGATGGTCTTTAGGGAGCAACTGGACTGCAAAAGGTGAGAGGTACTGAGTGAGGGAGGTGGGAAAACGCCTTTTGATTTCTTAGCTGTTTTTGAAAGGTGCAACAAGGAAGATTTAGCATGTGAATAATTTCAACAGAGTCTTGGGGACCTGGCCTCTTGACTGAAGTTGAGATATGAGTGTTCCTCCTCTGCAGTTACTGACGTGTGATCTCTGAGGAGAAACCTGGGGAGCTGGAAGCTAGTTGCATCACCCACCTTTAGGTAGAGAGCCTCATCTTCTCAGTTTGCACCTTCCCCATCGATGAAGCAGTGCTGATCTCCAGCAGCCACCAGGCAAGGGACTGTAGTTCATCCTGCCTGGATTTGCACAAAAGGTCCCAAGCAAAGCTGCACAAGCTGATGCCCAATGTTAGTCCCTATTAAGAAAGTGGTTCCATAGTTTTCTGTGTCAAAAGTTCTCCACACTTTTTTACAGTGGCAGCAGATCTCAATTCTTTACATTTAAATCTCAATTAGAGTTTTTTTCACTGATGCCTTCAGCTGCCCTCTCACAAGTCAGTGGGGCTGCCCCTGTATGTGGTGAGCTGTGGGGCTAACAGGCCCTGCAGCTCTGCCCCAGTGGTCTAGCTGTCATGGGAACAAGCCTTCTTACCTTATGGTGAAACTAATGCATAGGACCTATGCCTCTGAAACCATATTTCTAGATATATGTGTTTCCTCCAAGGTCATTTTTCTTCTGGCCCAAACTTAGTGCTTGGTTAGTTTTTCACAGTCTATTAAAAGCTCTTCCTGCGTAATGTTCTCTCTTTAGTACAGTGCCAAATATATCCAACCATCAAAACCTTCTGCTCTCAGAGGGACAGGTTTAGCATAGGGGGTATTTATGGGAGGGGGGATGTGTGTGTGTACAAAGCTCAATACCGTTTTTCCTGTGTTTATCTTTCACCAAGAGGCCTCTCAGGGCAGGTGGGAAAAGTCACACTGCACTTCCGTAGCATCTTAGTGGCGTTACTCTTCCAGAAACAGCAATAAAACTGTGGCTTATGGGCTTGCAATGATAGTTCAGCTCCTCATTTCGTTCCAAGCCCTGGCTGTACTATCTGTCAGGAAGATAATTCCCTGACCTTGCGGTCAGGGGATAAGCGCTTTGCTTAGTGATTAACCCACTGCAGTATATAACATGGCATCTTTAATCCCTTTGGTAGCTGGTCCTGGGGAAGGGGGCAGGAGCAGCTGCAAAAATACAGTGGCCTGTGATTGGTCTGGAGACCTCAGAAACGGTGACTGTATATGCCCATTCTCCTAAGTTAATTTGATGGCAGACTGGAAAACAACCAGAATATCTAGGGCACTATTTTATCAAGTGATAGAGCCATATGGTGCAAAACCTCACAATCGTCTGTTTGTGGCTTAGGCATGTCAGAAATCAGGGAGTCCCTTTGCATGTTGATCCTGTCTGCTGGCTGGCACATGTAAAAAAAAAGGTTTATAATTATTTTCCCTTCACTCTGTCAATGGGAGAAGGAATTCCTGAATAATTAACTAATCCTGCTGACTTGAGCTGGGGAAGGATGAGATACAACCTGCTTTGCTGCTTCAAAGTTGTGGCTGGGATATGGCTATGAAGCATTTGGCTGGCACATTGGAAAGACACACAAGTCTGCCTTAATGTCCAAACAAGTGCAGCCAGTGCATCGGGGTGTGAGTGCATGACCGGGTTTCAGGGCTGTACAAGTCATTGAGGGTTGAAGCCCAGTCCCACTGGTGATATTCAGGGTCCTGTCTGCAAATGAAATCAGAGTGAAAGATTTGACTGACAAGGTCTAAGCTAAGAGGTGTCATTCTCCCAACCAGCCTTCTGTCTACCCCTTTCTACTGAGAGTCTGATTCCTGCCCCTTCCAGTGATGGAGAAGATGGGGACATGAGCTCACATCCAGCCTTGACGGTGATGAGACACTCACTTGGCTTGAGGAAGGACCCATTTTTTTTTGAGAAATCCTCTCTTCCCATGCTGTCACTGCATAGTTGAGGACTATAATTCCCCTTTTAATCCAGCATTTGCCTTTCAGAAGGTCCCTGCTCTCCTTGGAAATAGTGCAAGTCCCAGGTTTCCATTGGCTGTGGTGTCATCTCTGCTTGTACACAAGAATGTGCTAGTTGTCACCATGTGCTTGCCTTTGGGCTATTGATGTTACCAGGCATAAACCCAGACCCACAGTCTGGTGACCGAAATCGTTGCTTACAAATATAGCCATGCATGGATCTGACCTTTGTGTGACACTGCCAGAGAGCTCTCCAGTTCCCCAATGAGAACAGGGGTATGGGCATGTTGTGGGTCTCTACCAACCCCTGGCAGTTTGACATTAAATTTGGTCTTTAAGAGAAAAGGAAAAAGCAGAGTTAAACTTCAGCAGAAATGTGTTGCTTTAACCTGTGCTCTTCACCTAGACACTTCTTTTGCAGCTTGTCCTCCTGATCCTAGAGAGTAAAATCTTTTTAGCTCATACTGAAACACTAACAGAAGTGGTCCTCATCACCTTCTGAATCACAAGACCACCCTGAGCACCCCTGTCTGGTGCTCTAGAGCCCAAAGGGTAGTAGATTAGCTCAGGCTCCTTGCTAAGGACATGAGATGCTGCCTGCTAACCCCCTGGAGCAGCACCCACAAAAGCCTAGGGTCGAAGAAGCAACCAGGCTGGAGTGTTCCCACCATTCCTCATTCTCTGAGGGTATCCAAAATGTGTGAAAGAAGCTGTTTGGCCATGCACATCTGTTGCACAAGACCTAGAAACCGTGCCTCGTATGATTTGAAGGTTACTTAAATCTCCCATTTTGCCATTTCTTTCTTTTCTCTCATGTTCAGCAATTTTTTCCTCTGGGGTAACATTTTGTCCCTTTGCATTTGTGCCTCTAACTTCCCCATAGAAAAGACTTAAGCTAAAATGATGCATCTGATACACTGAGTCCCTGAAGAGCCTTGCCTACTTGCAGGATGCCTCTCTGTACCTGAGGGCATTAAGGTGTGTTGCCATGGAGAGGATTCAGACCGTATTGCTAGGTCAGCAGGTACTGGATGTTTATACAGCACTGTCATCAGGATGGATGAAAAGGACCCCTGCGGATTCCAGGAAACTTTGCAGATATTCTCCTGGTAGCTTACAGTCAATTTTCTGTGCATCTGGGGACTCACAGGCTGTGACTGAATCATGTGGCACTATAGTACAGTGTCTTTGCAGGGAGGGAGCTGCAAGAAAACTAGAGTAGCACAGTGTAGTCTGATCAGAGACATTTAGAGAGGACAATAGCTCTGAGTGTGAACATTGCTATCTTCAGGATCTCTACTTCCACAATTTTTTGATGGAACCATAAGTAAGATGCATTGAAATACCTGTCTGTGCAAGGAGGTACATGCAGGTTCTTTGAAATGTAGGAATCACCGAATACTTCTGTTACAAGACAGAGTGCCTTCTGCCTGGAAGATATTAGTACTCACAGCTCCCAAGAGATGTGAATTGGAGTGACAGCTACCATACAAAGTGATACAGAAACCATCTACAGCAAACCTAAAATGTCAGGTGCTCTAGTGTAGCATAAAGTCCTGAAGAATCCCTTGGTTTACCTATCTGCCTAGTGTTTTCTGAGAGCAGACAGGTCAGCTCTGGTTTACTGAAACAATCCTCCCTGGCTTTACTTCCTCCTGTGCCTTCAGCAGGTGAAACTGCTAGCAGAAAAAGCAATGTCATGACTCAGAGCTGTTAATGTATGTCGAAAATTCCTTAGTGACAACAGGTCACGCAGGACTAAATAAGCTAACTAGGAATTTACCAGCAGAACTGTGAATGGGTTGAAAACCCAACAAAGAGGAGGCAGAGAATACTGGACCAGTTAGTCCATCCTGAGCTCTGCACTGCTGGAGTTAAACTGCTAGCAATGACTGTACTAGTCTGTTTAACCCTGGCTTGGTTATATCCACTCTTCAGTGGCGGTCAAGGCAATGGTGATAGGGTGGACATATTTTAGACAGGATGCCAGCCTGTCCCCAAAGCACAGGTGATGATGAATGCAGAAAGGAAAGCTTCCCTCTCAAGCAAGAAAGGGCACCACTTCTCATGCCAAGCACTGGTTTAATCATGGAGGACAAACAGCTAATTGCTTATTCTACGGCTGCTGGTACTTCCCCCATTCATGGTACACAGCCTGGGAAAGCAGCTCAAGGGAAGCAAAACAGCAGCAATGCTGCTATTTGAAAATGAAACAGTAGCATCCTTTTGCTACGCCCCAACATCCTAGTTCTTCTGTAGGTTTTCAATCTATGCTGCCCAAAGCCTAGATTCAGACACTTCCTATAGTTGCTCATGCAAGTTTAAGGAACAGCAGAGCAAATTAGCTGGCTTGAAGTCTCTACGGGCAAATGGAGACATGGCTACACCCTGCAGTCAGCTCCCCAGGTAAGTAGCTGCAGGCAACAGGAGCAGGAGCCTCAGGACCAGAATGGCTAGGAAACAAGGGCAGCTTGAAGCTGGTGGGTGCAGAAAATGGTGCAGAGGCTCCTAGACAATGTCTGCATGAGGGCTGCAGAAAACCCTTAATGAAAGCAAAGTGTCACTCCTCTGTCAGGCTTCACATCAGATGTGGGCTGAGTCCACACAGGACAGCTGTGTAGTGGTCTCTCTACAGTGAGGACAATGCCTTTCTGTTCATGGACCTCACCTTTTCCTTGAAGTCTGAAGAAATAGCTATGGTAAATGTGACACCTATCTCATTCAGCGTGTACTGGAGAGAGGTACTCAGGTAGCGAAGCCTGTAAACAGAATGGCTGCCCTCCTAGGATCTAACAAAATGCATGCAACTTGGCATTTAGCAAAACTCTCAACTGTTGGCATGATACTCAGAGCTTTTTTTCAGGAAGAAAAGGCAAACAGCTTTCTGCTTTACCTACACATCTGTGTTTTGAGCTCCCTTCCTCCATTATTATCCAATTTCTTATAAATCATTAAACAATCGTTAAAGATAGCACAGCTTACTTTGGAGATGATTAAAAAAGAGAAGAAATTATACCATCATCCTCTTACAAAACAAAGCATTCCCGGTAGCACCAGAGAGACAGAGCCAAATCTCTTACTCCCCACTGTTTAGTTTGCTGTCTGACAAGGTACCTCTGTGCCAGCTGCTCTTCCCCTCAGCTGTGCTGAGCTGTTGTTTAAGCAGATATTGTTCTGCAAACACCCAGGAACACAGCGTGTAGCACAGGGTATTGACAAACTTGTTGCCCAGCCTAAAAATACCAACTGATATGCGACCCTGTCATCCTGTTGCTTGGGTACAGTGCAAGCAGGAGGAAATTTCCACCAAGCTCTCGGAAACATAACCTATTCCAATGTGTTTTATATAAATAATAAAACGTTTAATATATCCAGGCTGTGTTAATTCCTGGAGTAATTCTGCTGGCTCTAGGGAGAAAACTAATGAGACGAACTGGATCCTGTAACTTTAATGTGCTGAAAGAAAGTGTTATTGTATGCTGTCATACATAGAGATATAAGCAATTCTAGCTAGCCAGGACGGTATAAGGATTCTTGGTGAATGCCTGCTGTTTCATTTAACATTTTCATCTGTAGCTCTTGCCCATCTCTGCTAATGCACCTTCCTCCCACCTTTCCTCCATCCCAGTCTCTCAGCACTTGTGCTACTCATCTTCAGGGCCCTCACCTGAAAGTGCTTCAAAGTTTGGGGGCAATGGCCAGAAGTGGAGTCTGGCAGCTTAAAACGTTCATCCTCAGTAAAGCACCAGCTGCAGAGCAAGAGCCAGAGGAGCTGTCACAGCAGGGCTACAGTGATACCCTTCACTTGCAATCAGAAACAGTTAATTAGAGGGCTGCTTAGGAACAGGGAGGACCAGACAGTAAGCTCCAGCTACATCACAGAGGTCAGCATGGCCCGGGGCAAGTAACATCAGTTCTTTCTGCTTCATTTTTCCTGTACTTAAGCTGGGGGCAATAATTAGTTTACCTCACAGCCAGATCCTGAGATTAGATGCAGGGAGCTTTGTAGAGCACATAAGAACAAAATTGCACTGGCAGTCTGGTTTCGTAATACAGCGTATTTCTTACTGCCAGAGTGCTTTTGTCATGTGGGGGATTTCTTGCTGAAGAGCAGGGATGTACAAGATGAGTGTGAAGTTGCCAGAGAACTACTGAAGTCTTTTCAGAATAGAATCTCATAATAACGGGCTAAGGACAAAGAAGTCAGACCCATAACTGACTTTTTATGCCCTAGCATTAAGAGGCATGTTGGATGTGAGGCATATCCCATTATGAAGACTCTGAACACTGTCATTGCCCAGAGTGCTGCTTGCTTTGCATAAATGGAGAATACGTTTCCATGTATCTTGTACAGAGGAGTTTTGCATTTTTATTTCTCCCCAGTGTTTTCTCTTCAAAACCCAATATGTCTCACCAAAAAGAAGGGCAGAGCTGGCTCCTGCCTAAAAGCAGGATGATTTTCTTACTGTACCTCAGCAATGGCTCTTTACAGCGGGTGCTACCTGCCACCAGCCAAGGGCTTGTGGGCCTGCACACTCCCACAAGTTGCGGAATTAGGGCTCCACAGGCTCACATTAGAATATGCCTGAACTGTGATGCAAAGTAAGTGTCACAGGTCTCATTTCAAGAGGGACTAGAATAAGCCAGTTTTTGTCTTCTTTGCCTATGACAGCTAAGTCAGATTCTAAGCAACTTAATTCCCTAGGACCTTGACTTGGCAAAGCATTAAATGAGCTTAAACTTGCATACTTTGAAGGGAGCCTGGCACGTCTATCCCGGAGCACCTCAGCCTTCCTGGATCTTGGTGGCTGCTCTACTGAAGAATAGCAGTCCCAGGTCTGCAAAACAGAACTGTGTGCAAAGAGAGCCACAGTCATCACCTGTATTTAACTGGTTTTAAGTCTCATTCTTGTACCTTCCAGCATCTGCTTGAAGAAAATCCAGAAAAAGGTACAGCAACCCCCTCTTTCAAAATGGCATTCTAACTATTACATTTTTGTCTTCACTACCCCTGGAAGAACATCCACAGCTGAAAGCAAATCTCTGAAAGTTCTGGTGTAACAGCTGGTGGCAATGAGCTGTCCTCATGTCGGATGTGGTCAGCCTGTCTCTCTCTGAGGTCAGGAATGGAGCAGAAAATGACACTTCCCTGAAGAAGTCATGTCCCTGATGACAGCTAGCAGAGGTGGCTCTGGAGCTGTTCTTAGCAGGATGTCTGGAGAGCTAGTGTTTGATAGACTTGTAATGCAGATTCCATGTCTCCCATGTCTCCCTCTCCAAGCTTGACGTAGTAAAGACATGCACACCAAAATAAGTCTCCTCTCAGACCTGTGTGCGCTGCCTATTCAGCACTTGTTTAGTGAACAGAATTCCCCTGGCATCAGGAGAAATTTTAGCATAGAATGAGCCTGAAGCTCCCTTCATAAGCATCATGAAAGAAACACGGTAGGTAACCAAGACAAGAAATCTAACACATATCTCTCTTATCCATGTGGTGAAAGTACTTATGGTAAACTGGGTTAAAAAATACCTTGTGAAATATTAACCAGTGGTGGTGCAGATGCTCCCCTTACTAGTTTTTAAATATGTCTGCCAAATTCAACCTTGACAGAGATCATGATTTAGTGATGAATTTCATGTGAAGAGCCTACATGCAGAAGAAATTGCTGGCACTCTCAATGGCAAGATGCCATTGTCCCAAAACGCAAGACTCCAGCTTTAGCCTAGATGCTGTTAAACACTAGACAATCCACATAGAATCACAGAATGGTTTAGGTTGGAAGGGACCTTAGAATCATTCAGTTCCAATGACCTTGGTCTGTGAACACTCAAAATGTGTGAATGATTCATCTGGACCACAGGAAAAAGAAATTGCTTTTTAGTCAATGCTTCCCCCCATGTGTGACTTCCCTGACGTCTGATACAAGATGAATTAGTCCTGCAGCCTTGATTTCACAGAAGTGAGAATCACAGTGCACTTTGCCCAGGGAAACCAGACTGCACTGTTCTGGAGCCTCTGAAATAACCTGTCTTATTCTGTGATAGCCACCCATGTGACAGACTCTTGTGATACTGTATGCTTGATCATATTGTTTCTATGCAAAACATTAGTAAATTATGGGAGTTTTACCTTAAAATGAATACTAGGACCTGGTTGTATAATTCTTTTTAGCACATTTAAATGGTATTACAAATACTTCTAATATTTCAATATCCAAATTTCAGAAAGCCTGTAAACATTCAGAGTGGTTTCTAGCAGGTCAGCTTCTAGCAGTAGTCCCAGTCAATGGGCAATAGTAGGCAGTGCAGTGGTTCTCAAGTGAGGTTAGAGGTGAATCCACATGTCAGTGTTTGGCTGTAGATTTGAATGCTCAGTGTCAATTAATCTAGATTTTGGGTTGTCCTGTTAGATCTATGGGATCCAACATGAAACCTGGAGCTGGACTCCAAACATTTAGGAACTGAAACCTGAGAATTTGATGTCAGTTGAATCTAAGATGTGTTGTCATTGAAGTTTCCAGGCAATTGTCTTTTTGTTACTGTTAAAACACAGGTATTGCAAGGTCTAGCAGTCATTCTGTGGCATGCACGCAAATGGCCAAGAAGCAAAGTCCTGATTATAATCTCATGATTGTAATACAGCAATAGCCTAAAACATGCTTTCTGATCAGCTGCTCTTCTGCTCTAAATAAGCTGTGATCTACTTCTGAGCTGTGAGGTAACATATTGCTTGCTTTGATTTTTAGTTCTCCCTGGCCTGTGGCTCAATATCAAAACCACCAAATAAGCCTCATCTAAAAGGGTTTAATTTTTGTTCTCACAGAAATCCAGCAGTGGACCTCCTCAATTAAACAGAAGCATAAGCAGACCCAAGGTATCTCTCAGGCCTCCACTGAACTTGCTGACTTCATTTCCCATGCTGCAATTTTAAACAATTTATGAATTCTCTTGGCTTTCACAGACTTTAAACTACAGGAATAAAAAAATATCCATACACATATTGACGTCTTTTGGAAAAAAAAATATTTTTTCTTAGATTGCACATTCAAAACTTGAGCTGCACACGGCACAGTACAGGAACAGTAGTTTGCTGATCCAATTACCACCATGTAGGTAAGTTTTGATTAGTTCAGCCCTAACCCCAAGGTGTCAAACTCAGTCAGCAGCAGGAGATGGACTCCAGGTGTAATTACAGTCAGTGGTCAAGACATGGCTCCTGGGCTGCAAAGCGTTCTCAGTTTACATTGGAAATGCCCCCTCCGAGGGAGGTTTGGACAAAGCCTTCAGGTAGATTGCAGTAGACCTTTGGGGAAAAAAAAATCTGTTCCAGTTAAAGATTGTGTCTGCTCATTTGCCCACCACATTTTGCCTTCTTTCTGCTGTTTCCCAGCTCTTCCCATTTGCCCTCTGCTAAATGAACCAGGCAGTGAACTTTAGCCACAGTGCAATGATGCAGGGAGCAAGAGCCCTCACATCCGTGCTGTCAGGCTTTCTTTGCAGCCCCTAAGGCTACAAACAAGACGGAATGTTGGCTATGCCGGAGTCACTGTAGGTTTCAGCCCAACTGTAGTGCTGCCAGGAAGCAAAGGAAGATTTGCACAGGCTGGATTTAGGCCATTGGTCATCTCTTATGTCCTTGCAGCAACAAGGGCACGAATGGACCACTGTGCTATGAACAACATGTGAAGAAGACTGGTTTTTATCAGCATATTTTAAACAGTATGTGAAATAGCTGCCACATTTTTGTGCGGTACCCTGCCCTCCCAAAATAAGAAATTAGGTTGGTTGTTGATTGTGCTATTTTTTAAATGTTAATGCGGAGGAGCTTCTTGATGCATTATGATGGACAACTGGTGATGCCTCCCCACTCATCCATGATGAGATCTTTCATTTCTTATTCAGGTGGGCATGCAATTCTGCTTCCAAGGCCATCTTGTCAAAGGTGCGCATGTTTGTCTCCTCACGCACCTTTTCCCGGACATGGAAGGATGCCCGAGCGACAGACCTGGCATTTTCTAAGACAGTCTTCTTCTCCTTGAAGATCTGCTCACTCCTCTCCAGCTTCCTTTCTATAGAGAGGAGGGTCTCCCTGCGCCGTAAGTCCTCGTACTGTTCCACCTTCTGCTTGTTCATCTTCTGCACTTTCTCCTTCTCCAGACGGCTCAAGACAACCCTGCGGGCTTTTTCTTGGACAGCCTCTTCAGCCACCTGGGCAGCATGCTGGAGCCTTCTCTCTGTCTCTCTAGCAAGGGCCTCCAAGTGCTCCTTCTGCTCTCTTTCCCTCTTCTCTGCTGCCAGTTTTGCTCTCTGGATCTGCATGTCCTCCCTCCTGGCCTTCTCCCTCAGCTCCTGGTTCCTCTTCTCCACTAGTTGCTCATAGTTCTCCTGAGCCTTCGTCAAACTCATCTCCACGGAGGCCTTCAGCATTTCCCTCTCTTCTGCCTTTTGCTTGGCCAGCTCCTTGAGCAAGGCCTCGTGCTTCAGCTTCTCTGCTTGATTGAGCAGTTTCTTCTCCTTCTGCAGCTGTACCTCCTTCTTCAGCCTCTTCTGCACGGCTGTGGTCAGCCTCTCTTGCAGGAGCTGCTCCTCTCGCTCCTGGTGCTCCTTCTTGCCCTCCTCTTTCACCTTCAGGTTGTGCTCTTGATGGAGCTTCTTTTGCTTGTCCTCCTGGATGGCCCTCTGAAGCCTTTCCCTTCGCAGCCGCTCCTGCTTCTCCGCTTGCTCCCGCCACCTCTCCTCATGCACCATGCGCTGCCTCTGTTTCAGCAGGGCCGCCTCCTCCTGCTCCTGGCTCAGCCTCCCCCGACGCTTCTGCACCTGGCTCTCCCACAGCCGCTGGCCTTGCAGGAGAGCCTTCTGCTTCTCCTTCTCCTCCTGCTCCTTCCGCAGCTCCGCCCGGCGCCGCTGGCTGTCCCACTGCAGGTGTGCCGCCTGCCGCTGCTCCCGCAGCAGGCTGGCCTCCTGGTGCTTGGCGATCATCAGCGCCGCGATCTTCTTGTCCCTCTCGGGCACCTCCGAAAGGCCCTTCCTCCTCTTCACCTCCCTGACGATCCTCTCCACCTTCTGGGCGGTCTGCGGCGAGTGGCTGAGGTCGCCCAGGCTGAAGCTGCGCCCCAGCAGGGAGCTGGTGGCGGCGACTGCTGCTGCCCCCCGGCCCCGGCCGCCCACCTTGCCGCCGCGCTCCCGCAGGCTCTCCCCGCTGTAGGAGGACGAGGCCCCCGACTCGGACGAGGTCTTGCCCCAGCTGCCCTCATGGCGCTTCTGCAGCGAGTCCAGCGAGTGGCTCTTGCCCTTGGCACCCCCGGACGCCCCGGCCTTGCCCCCTCCATGGGACCGGGGCGCGGCAGCGGTGGCAGCGGCACCAGCAGCTCGGGGCGCGCCGCGGGCAGCGGGCGAAGGCGGCAAGCTGCCGAGGGGTGCGAGGATGCGCCTCTTCTCCTCCCGGATAATCCTCTCCCGCTCCTCGCGGCACTGCTGCAGCTT